>OZ025249.1:50918353-51035728 GCA_964019135.1 Arenicola marina | reverse complement strand
TCCCTATACTGCTCTGGGGCACATGGTGATGGCGGAAAGGGGGACGGGGGGCGGGGAATGGGCGGGGTGGGTTATGGTATGGACGGGGGAAGGGGCGGACAGACAGACCCGGACTCAAGTACACATGGGAGATAGCACAGCTGACCTCATCCATCGGGATCCCCCCCACTCCCCCCACCTTGTTTACTGCCCGGATCAACAGGGAGTTGTTTACCTTTTCACTCGTTAAACTGGCTTTATGTCCACATCTATTGTGTCTCATTATCTTAGCTATGGATAAAAAGAAATTCTGCCTGTTTATAGGTGTACCGCATAAGCTTGACACCCTCCACCCCCCCCCCCCCACCCTCCACCCCCCCCCCCCTCACCCCCCTTACCCCCCTTCACCATCTCTGTTTATTTGCTTCCTGCTTGGAGAGAAATGTTACTTTGAGGCGTATTTATTCTTAGCTTCCCCGGGAGCTCCCCCATCCGTGCAAATGTCTCCCTCGCTGATGGATCTGTTCGCCTGACGTATAGGTGTTCGGAGTCAAAGAGACGGTTAGACATAGACTTGACACTAGGAGGGAGGCAGGGGCCATAATGAATCGCTTCTCAAACATGTCGCGCGCACCCGATGACGACGTTAAAACATCTGAGCGGTGGAAATGCATTCAGAAGTTTTTTCTTACGCCGTGGGTGTTGGTTGTATGTGTGTGTGGTGAGGCTGGGGTTTGGGTTTTTTATTTGGGCCGGCGGGGGGGGGGGGGTGTTGAAGGGGACGGCAGGAAGGGGGGGGGGGCTGGCTTGGGGTATCATGGTTACACGCATGCGTGTAGCAAAATGATCTATAAGAAATGATCTTGAAAGCCAAAGTGTGTTAAAATAACGTTAGTATAACGTTTGCGAGTAACGGTATGAGCGCATTCTTCGGTTAAAACAGCCCCACGGCGCGCGTCTACCTTCTCTGTGTGTGTGAATGGACTGCAGCATCGTGATGTATGAAAGGTATCGGCCTGTAAATAAAACCAGGGCACAAAGAACGCTCACCGTTACCCCCAATTTGAGGTGTCCATAATTAAGGTGCGGAATGCGGCGACCACGTGAACCCCTGAATCTAGGTATCTAGGTTAATTACCCCTATGGGGTAAAGGGTAATTGTCCTTAGGTTAAATAGCGGCAGGTAATACATGAATATAAGGAATAGGTCTCGAGTGCCCATTGTAGTCTGGAAACCCCCCTTACAACGACAATCTACTAACGATAAACTAATGATGGACAAGTTTTTTGCGGATATCGTTCCGATTACGAATTACTGACGCAGCACACGCAAGTGAAGCGGTGAAGTTTGATGCTCTTGAAAGCGGTTCGTACGCGAAAGGAAAACCAGGGTATCTGAACTAGAACTTGGGACCCGTTGCTCCAAACGTTTGTCGTACAGTTTCTTGATGTCCTGTATTCCGGAAAGTGGCCATACGTTTGTCATTAGACAGCGAATTTTATCTGCAAAGTCTCAACTTTTTATCGTTTTGGCGTCAGTGTCGACTATAGATAACGGTTGGCGCAGGGTGGGGGGGGGGGGGTGGTAGCGGTGGTGTGGGGGGGGGGTGAGATTGTGAGATCGTTGACTATGTGACATGGAAGTCAAAAAGTCGTCCCGAAAGACTTGAGTGGTTTACTAGATAGATAACAGTTAGCGATGATAAAAACACGGCGTCCGTCGTGTAACCAGATCTGTGTTTGGCCTATCGGAGACAAGACACGCGAGACGGTGACAGAGATTTGGAGTGTTCATGTTATCTCTGTAAGTATGCAGGTCGGCTAGCCCCAATGCAGTCATTTGTATTGCTGATGTGTTGTTGTTACCCAAGGCGGGGATGTAATTACAGACTTCTTTTGTTCTGGAGTAAAAAGTTAAGGGTAACAAGTGGGGGTATGGAAGGGGTTGGGGTGGGGGGGGGGTGGGTGGGGATACAGAGGGGATGGAATCACTGCTGTAACCATGTTTTGTAAATTAGATAAGCGATGTGTGTCATCTGTCTTGTGGGCCTTTCTACATGGACTGGTGCATATCCAGGGGAGGCCACAGCCCCTACCCCTCCCCCAATCTTTGAGCGCTCTCCACCCCCCCCCCCCCCCCCTGGACAGCTATATACACCCCCCCCCCCCATCCCTATCTGGACCGCCGTGAACGGCATTTTAAACACTTTGCGAAACAAATCTGGATGTGCGTTCCCCAGTCATCGGTGTTGGGAGGCCAACCGAAAATCCCGAATCTTCCAGTGCGACCCTCCCCCTCCCCTCCCGCCACCCTCCGGATCCGACCCGAATAACACCAGCGACAAGCATAAAAGTTGCACCCAGTTGAGATATATCCACATGTGAACACTGACTCCTTCCTGCAGTATGCAGACGTTTCATCCTGGTAATAAACTTGAATGAAGTAGCTCACCAAAACACGCCCCCCAAAAAGTCTCGATGTAGCTGTCCCATTCATGTGACTCACACACGCTCCCCTTGCGACAATCTCCACCATGATGACTCAATGTCTTGCTTTAATACACATTTTTGTACTTTGTTTCCCAGCTGAATCGAATCGTTTTTTCTATTTATAATATGTATATGACGCACAAGTTGATGATGAGCTCTCGTGGCGTGTAGCATTTGCTATGTCAGTCAACGGTTGGGTTAACATGTCCGCGTTGTCCCGATGTATTGTTCGTCCGCTGAGGGACATCGCTGTGTGATGATCACTGGACGGCATCGCTCGAGGCTCAAGGCCCATTGTGTCAACCTGTCGCTCTCCATCCGTACGGGTCACCCGTGGGCCTTATGTGGTTCACCCCGTGGTCATGTGGGGGTCACTCCGTGGTCGTGTGGGGGGTCACCCCGTGGGCCTTATGTGGTTCACCCCGTGGTCATGTGGGGGTCACCCCGTTAGCCTTATGGGGTTCACCCCATGGGCATTATGGGGTCACTCCGTGGTCCTGTGGGTCACTCCGTGGTCCTGTGGTGGGTCACCCCGTGGTCCTTTAGCTATTGCGTTGAGCCCCAAGACATACAAAGCGTTAAGCCTCCGTGTTAAACCCGCCAAAGCCCTGAAGTTGGCGCCACCACCCCTATTGTCGTCCGTGTTAAACCCGCAAAAGCCCTGAAGGTAGCGCCACCAGCCCTATTGTCGGCCATGTTCAACCCGCCAAAGCCCTGTAGGTAGGGCCACCAGTCCCCTCGTCTATTGAACTGCCATGAATGCACGGCGACTGGGGCGAAGGTTCCACTCCCCACCCGTATGAAATGCCTGTGTTATGAAATATCTTTCCTTGAACAATAGGAGGCTTCTTTCCAACTTTGACCCTTCCTCTTGTCGCAATATGACCAGTTCACTACTTGTAGCACAACCATATACTGGCCTGTTTGATTACCCTCCCCATACAACTCACCCACCTCGGTATACACGCATATACATGCACCCCTCTCCCCAGTATTCCTTCAGCTTCTAACGAAGTAAACCCTAATATTAATTCAAATATTAATTTTAATTCAGCAAGCGGAATTAACATAGGCAGTGTGCCTGTTTTCCAATGCCGATAAAATATGTTTAAGCTAATATTATTTCAATGTTTTTGTTGTTTTTGTTGCTTACAGTACATCAATGGCGGTAGTCTGGAGGAGCTGCTGGCCAACGAACCCCTGGAGCTACCCTGGCCCAGCCGCATGAAGCTGGCCAAGGACCTCTCCAAGGGCATGCGCTACCTGCACGCCCGCGGGATCATGCATCGCGACCTCACCTCCAAGGTCAGTCACGGACGCCTCCCCCAGTGGTGTTGTCGCGGCGTCTCGCTTGGCGTCGCCTCAGTCGCGCCGCGGTCATTTGCTGAGTCATTTGCCGATTTTAGTCGTGACTCGTTCGTACGCAAGGGTTGATAGTTGACATGCTTGTGGTTTCGTTGTGTGTGAATGTTTGAGGAGGATTGGGAGGGGGGGAGGGGATAGGACGTTTGACAGTGCATGGCCGTATGTTTTTATTAGAAGCCTGCGTAATAACCGACAGGGACTTCAAAAACAAAGCTTGCCATATTTATGATACTGGGATTGCCAATCCGAATCATTGACAGACAGATCCGCCCGGAACATTCATTTATTATGAATTCTTAAATTTACGTTATTATCGTGGTTGCGAAGTCAGCTACAGACAGATCCGTCGGGACCTTCTGCAAGTCACCCCCCTTCCCTTCCCTCACCCGCCCCAACACACACGCGACTGATTTCAAACTGAAGAGGAAGCATAGATCGAGCCAAATTCCTGAAAATATTTTGCTCAGGAGACAGATCTGTCCGGCAGTCACACCCCGACACACACGCTACTGATTTCGATCTTCATCAGAAGTTTACCCCTGAGTGGAAGCGTAAACAGAACTAAAATCCCTGAAAGTTTATCCGGAAAATTATGATGAAAAACAAGACATAAAAACCAACTATTGCAGATAATGGTACAAAGCATATAAACCGGCCTTAGGAAGATATCTTTTGGTTTTATGCTTAGCATTCATCACTGGAGGCGAGACGAAGCGTGTAATTTGTAAGATAGCGTTTGGTTTTACGCCCCATATGCATCACTGCTTGTAGACGAGTTTGTAGAAGGGCTATGACGTCACATGTTCCGAGACAGCCACTCTCGGCGTTATCGTTGCTCCAGTGTTCACTCTGAAAGAGAAGAGAGTAAATTTTAATACGCTTCTTCTTATGGCGCTGCCTGCGTGCCGCTTCCATCACGACGCACGTTCTGGTTCCCTTTATAGCGGCCGGCAGGCTATATTTACCTTGGCTATTACCCAGAATGCTGTGTTTTGCCATTTCTTAAGTCGACCGCTGTTAATGAGTGGGTTCGAGAACCGCCCTAGAACCGACTAGCGGGAAAGATTCACCCTCCGCTTTGACGAAACTACTCCTCAACGAGTTGTCTCCTCTTCTATATTGTCAGAAAACAGTTATGGAGCCTGATAGTCTGATAGCCTGGCAGCTTTGATAGCATGACAGCTTTGATAGCACGACAGCTTTGACAGCTCTGACAGCCTGACGGCCTGATTTAGGTGTTAGGCTCGAATGATATGTTTAGAGATATAAGGATTCGATAAGCGATTGAGTTGAATTTTTGGGCGATCTGTCCGTTGTGGACAAATTAGATTAAATGAAATCATTGTCACCAGAACAACGTTGAGAATATGTAGTTTTTTTACCAATATGGTATGGATATACGGCTAGCAATGTGTACAGTGCTGGCATAGGGGCGTGTGGCACTGAACTTGAGAGCAGCCCTCGTCATTCGTCGACCGTCAGTGAGTCGCAGGCGAAATGATCCAAATGACCTTCAGCTGTCGCCGCCGCTTCAGGTCACGTGGCTCGCGCGCGTTTTCTGCTCATTACGCCGACGAGCTGTGTCGTCGCTTGATTGCGTCGCCAACTGCCAACGTTGGGCTGTCGTCGCCAAGTCTCGGTAATTACCGGCCGAGAGTCGCAACTCTCGGTAATTAGCGGCCGAGAGTCGCACGCCGTCGTCCGGGAAGCCTGCAGCGGAACGTCTCTTACAAAAATATATGGCTTATGTAACAGGTTGGATGGTCAAACGGTGAACGGGGATGATTGGTTAAGCGAAACCTTGGCACATGCGATGCCCAGTTTTCCTATTTTTTTTCACTTCATGGATTTTTTGTACAAAACTTACTGTGGGATGAAATATCGCATGAACAAATATCGTTATTTGCAAGAAAGTAGCAAATAACAATAAATTCTAACGTCCGAAGACCAATATTTTTTATGACAGGTAGTGTATCAGTACTGTTTAATGTAACACATGTTGATAAAAAGGAATCACACCATCAACGGCCTGCAGCTGTGTGACTTTGGGGTGCACACCAGCAAGTGTCGACCGATTCGGACTCGTTGGGCGAAATCTATTTATGTCACATATATGTGATTACTTCATGAGAATCATGAACAACAGGAGGAACACCCATTGCATCAGTTCGGTGTGTGTAAAAACATAAATCAATTTATGCAACGATTTTCATATATTTTTACTAGACAAAGTTGTCTTGTCATCATTCTGATCAAAAGTAACTTCTGCCAACTGCTCTTTAGTTTAGTTTGCCATCTAAAAAATTCCGCGTATGCAATAAAGAACAAAGCATAATTTCTATGGAATAGTTGTGTATGACCAGTTTAAGCGTCTAGTACTAGTCAGAATAGGTTTGGCTGACAGACGTGTTTTACCGTAATTTCTGGTATATAAGTCGCACCTTTTTTTCTCGCGGTCGAGGGGTGCGACTTATACACCGGTGCGACTCATATATGAACCGAGGTAATCTGAATAAAAGGCTTTAAACCCGAAGGATACTAGTTTGGCTGACTGACGTGTTATAATCTGAATGAACGGATTTAAACCTCTGAATTGCTGAGGAGGCCTTGGAATAGTTGTTTGACGGATTCACATGTTGTCGTTGTTTGTGTTGTAGAACGTGTTCATTCGGAACGAAGAAGCCAACGTGTTCACCGCGGTGGTCGGCGACTTCGGACTAGCCTGCAAAATCCCGGATCCTCTGTGAGTAGAGCCTCGTTTCTGGAGCAAATCCCCTCACGTCCTGCCTCCATCTATCACCACAATATGGGGTCGGACCGGTAGCTCAGTGGGTTAGAGCGCTCGCCTTGAGTGCTCTGGCTACCTGAGAGCCTAACGGCACCTGGATCGGCGGTTCGCACCCCGCTGTGGCCATGTCTGTGTGGTCGTATGATAATGATCCCATGTCGTTCTTCGCAAAGAGTAGGGGGTTACCCCGGGGACATGGTTCCTCCCTCCCTTCCTTCTCCCATTGGCGCGATATGAAAAAACGTAGTTAGTGCCTCTTAAATATACAACTGTAACAGGGTTTCATAAATTCACACCAAAGTTAAAGTTCTCGTTCCTCTTTATATATATCCCCGTTAGAGTTCGATATTTAATCACAAGGTGCACATGGTATCAAAAATATATCATAAACCTGCAACAAAAATACGGTTTTTAATGTAAGGGCAGTGCATCATTGTACTGGGAAATTACTTAAAGCTACAATTCATACAATCGCACATCTTACATTTATACATCTTACAATCTACTATATGCCATACGCCATATCATATTCCATACATTACTGACCTGTGTTTAATTAATCTCTGAAAGGCATTATCAATCCGTTTCACTTCTTATCTCATTCCGGCACAATCCTCACACTCCCAAATCATCAACAAAACCTCTTTCGCGCGCCCCTCTCGCACATGCGCGCACGATCATCCAATTACATTCAATCCTCTCAAAATACCTCTCGACCAATCGTAATAACGCTTTTTAAAACCGCGCTTTCTGTCACACAACCAACCAACCATCTACCACCATAATGTCCTGGTAACGTGGGTTCCATCTCTTAATTCACATTTGAGGGTCCTGGAAAATACTTCAGCCCAAAAAAATATTAGAAAATCATGCAATTCTTTTACCACTTTTGTGTGGGTACCCTAAAGTTAGCGGTACATGTAAAAGGTTGTGTCGGCGCTATCAGATGTATAGAAAATCAATACCAGATCTTAACATATTCTTGCAATATGTGCATATATGTGTTGTTCCAGGCACGAGATTGGTCAGAGCTTTATCCAGTGTACAATGTGGGGTCTGCTTATGTTACATGTACCTATGATGTGTTGTTTCAGCAAGGACAGTGGCCAGGGTTTGCCTATTGTGGGCTCCCCATATTGGATGGCGCCCGAGTGCATTCAGGGAGAACGGTACAACGAAAAGGTAAAGACACTGCAAGGACCGCAAAGCCAGTGACCAATAATCGGACGATGCGTCTTTAAATAACTCGTTTTAAGATATGTTAGACGGATGCATGTCTAGCTAATGGGGATGTAGACGTATGTCCTAACATACGTGTTAGAACTTTTTGTGGTGATTCGGTTCTAGCTGCGTCATTTACGTTCTATTTCTTTGTCGGCTCTTTCAGGCGGATGTCTTTTCTTTCGGAATCATCCAGTGTGAAATTATTGCTCGGATAGAAGCAGATCCAGACGTGCTTCCAAGAACTCGGGTACGCCCTAGCTCTGACCGAGGCAACAAGCATGCCAGTGACGGTCAATTTATAACGTCATAAATTCAATGGTGTAGGATAGTACAGCAAGGAATTGCCCATGGATCAATGACTTTTTAGAAAATGATGCTTTCTAGACAGCGGAACATGTGTCCATTACACTGTCGGCAATTTGTATTTTCTTATTTGATCGGTAATCGTATCAATCACAGAGCGGATTATATGAAAGTGATTAAAACATTATTCGTTGTTAATATGGTGCTCTAATTTCGCGTGTTTCAGAATTTCGGCTTGGATTACGTAGCTTTCAGCAAAATGGTGTCTGACTGCCCTTTGAGCTTCCTTCACCTTGCCTACAACTGCTGTCAGGTCTGTACCACCCAAACCCACAGCTTATAACAGTTACTGCTGTCAATCTTGTTTTCTATCGAGTGCCAGGTGACACCGGGGTGTGGCATCTTTCAGCATCTTTCATATAATGTTGCATTGATTGCATTCATTTTTTAACTATTGGAATATGGATCGAACCTAGTTCTACTCTTAGAAAGACTTTAGTATAGTAACAACTATTTTCACCAGTATATTTTAAACGGTGATTAAAGCAAGACGATGAATTACTAACAATTACTACAGTTTTTAGATGGATACTTGGGATATGACTAACGCTGATGTCAACATCAAACTAAGCTTAAATGTATGTGCCTAGTCCAAATAAATGATTATGACCTGACATGTAGTATGTCCCAAAAGTAAAACTGTAAGCTGACTGATGTGGGTCGTTGACCTCTGACATCTGACATCTGACCTCTGACCTCAGATTGACCCAAAGAAGCGTCCGTCCAATGATTATGATCTGACAATGTCCCAAATGTAAAGCTGTAAGTTGAGTCGCTGACCTGATGTCTGACATCTGACCTCTGATGTCTGACCTCTGACCTCAGATTGACCCCAAGAAGCGTCCGTCCATGAGCCAAGGCGTGGAGACCCTGGAGGAGATGACGACACGGTCCCACATGGCCACCGTCCTGGCCGACATCAGCAGTCTCAAGCTTAAGGACGGGGAGGCCGTCATGAACAAAACCATCTTGGAGAAGATCCTCGGTAGGTGGCGTGGCAGGGGCTAGTGGGAGGGCGGGAAGGGGGGGGCGTATGACGGAGTCTTCGTTGTATTCATAACTAGGATGTGTACCCTTCGATCCAGTTTTGAATATTACTGACTTTATCGCTCACTAAGGAAATTCTGTTTTGCAAGGGTCGTAGCGAGAGATTGAATTTAATGATTTTGTTGTAGCCTACATTGTAAGTTGGTATCTTTAATAGTGTATATTAATATCACCACTGTGCGAGTTTAATATTGTATATTAATATCGCCATTGCAATAGTTGAATACGTGTTTATTAATATCGCCATTGCAATAGTTGAATACGTGTATATTAATATCGCCATTGCAATAGTTGAATACGTGTTTATTAATATCGCCATTGCAATAGTTGAATACGTCTTTATTAATATCGCTATTGCAATAGTTTAATACGTCTTTATTAATATCGCCATTGCAATAGTTGAATACGTGTATATTAATATCGCCATTGCAATAGTTGAATACGTGTAAATTAATATCGCCATTGCAATAGTTGAATACGTGTATATTAATATCGCCATTGCAATAGTTGAATACGTGTTTATTAATATCGCCATTGCAATAGTTGAATACGTGTATATTAATATCGCCATTGCAATAGTTGAATACGTGTATATTAATATCGCCATTGCAATAGTTGAATACGTGTTTATTAATATCGCCATTGCAATAGTTTAATATTGTATATTAATATCGCCATTGCAATAGTTGAATACGTGTATATTAATATCGCCATTGCAAGTTGAATACGTGTATATTAATATCGCCATTGCAATAGTTGAATACGTGTATATTAATATCGCCATTGCAATAGTTGAATACGTGTATATTAATATCGCCATTGCAATAGTTTAATACGTGTTTATTAATATCGCCATTGCAATAGTTTAATACGTGTTTATTAATATCGCCATTGCAATAGTTTAATACGTGTTTATTAATGACGCCATTGCAAACGTTTTTATTATGGCGTATCTCGTTAATATCGCCATTGCAAACGTTTTTATTATGACGTATCTCGTTAATATCGCTATTGTAACTGTGAACTGATTGTCCTTTGTTGTTGTTTTTGTTGCCGCCTGCAGTGGGTCGCGGCCACAAGAGGAACCGCTCGGACGAGACGCCTATGGTGACGGTGTACGGGCCGGAGATGGAGAGCCGTTCCCTGCTGGTGGCTGAGTCGCACCGCCCCGCCACCCTCATCCCGGTCACGCCGCTGGTGGTGGGCGAGGTCATGAGCAAGGACGACTCCTTCTACACGCCGCACAAGGACAACCCCTTTGTCTCGCGCTTCGCCGACGCCTCCGCCAAGGTCATGGGCACCATGCGCGACAACTGGCGGGAGTGGTTCGAGCTGCCCTCGCCGTCGCTGCCCCTCACGCCGCCCGCCACGCCCGTCACGTTCGAGGACACGTACCTGCTGGGCACGAGACCGCTGAAGATGCGCGTGCGCAAGTGCCACTCGTTGCCGGGCTCGCCGACGCTGTTCAGGAAGGAAATCGACCGCTTTCACTACGAGTCGACCCACGCGCATGCGCCGCCTGAGGCCGAGGCGCGGCGCGCGCTCAGCGTCTTGTCGTCGTCGTCGCTGCTGCGGCGGCACGGCGGGCCGGACGACGCGGCCGGACATGACGACAGCTTCGACGCGCGCAGCGACGGCAGCTCGAGTAACGACAGCGCGCTGGGGTTCGACACGATCATGCGCGACCTGCGCGGCCACCACCGCCTGCAGCAGCGGCCCTTCCTGCGCAAGTACAGCGTGCAGGACCCCCCGCTGCCCAGCTTCTGCCTGGAGAGGGCCTTCCGGTCTCGAGCCGAGGGAGGGCCGCGGCGGCAGGACGCCAGCCCCCAGGCGGACGAGTTGGTGTGGCGGCGGGGGTTGCTGTCGTCGGGCGGCAGCGGCGGCGGCGGCGGCGGCCACCTCATCGAGCGGCCGCCTAGCTGGATCCTGGACGAGGACGGCGTGACGCGCTCCTACAGCTCCTCCGAGTCGTGCATGTCGCTGGACGAGTCGTCCATCATGTCCCCGACCAGTTCGTACTCGAGCTACAGCGAGACGGACTCGGACCTGTGGCACTCGCGGGCGCAGTACGAGCTCTACCTTCTGGAGCACCACATGCGCTCGCGGGAACGCTTCCAGGAGCTGGTGCGGACGTGGGAGGCCAAACACCAGCAGGCCTCGACCGGACACAGCAAGGACGGCGCCGCCCTTATGACCTCCACCGGCGGCCTCCCGCCCTTCGCCACCAGTGGCGGCGGCGGAGGCGGCGGTGGTTACGGCGTCGGGTGCCTCGCCCCCGAATCACGCCGCCTAGAAGTGCGGAACTACTTTCCCGACAAACACGTCGATCCTCACGTCGAGCGACGCTTCGAAGAACTTCGGCGGAAGTGGGAGTGCCACCAGCCGTCCACCACTTCCGCGTCCATTTCCGTTTCCCTTTCCGCCGCGACGTCTGACGTCACAAAGAGGAGTATGAGCAGCTCTAGTAGCACCGGAAGTAGTTGTAAGACAGACAGTACGGTGGCCGCCACGTCGCCGCCAATCAGACCACAGTCTGACGCCCCGGCGCTCAAACCGGCTCTACTGGTTCGGAATGCTAAAGACACGTAGCTGTACTCGACGTATAGAGGACGTTAAATATAAAATTACGTTCATTGTTGGTTATGTTCAAAGTTCTCTTTAGCTTAGTTTTTTTTTGGTTTTTTTATCGAGTGGCCTTGGTGACTTGTTTCAGAAAAAAAAAGAAAAATAGTAAGGCGAGTATTATATTATTTACCACCGAATCAAACCTGTATTGAAACTCTTGCAGTTATTATTCCAAGTGTATCTCGGCGCTTATGTGAACTGCGGAATGTGGCGTTTGTGAAACCTCTCCCATTTACCGTGTACGACTGGAATGGCCACGCCGTTATCAAGATGTGTGATTCATGTAACGTCACGTCTAAATTGAGATTTCAATCAAACAAGTGAATTTTTGCCATTTCCTTAACCGTCAACCAACACCAAATGTTACAAGTTAGTCTATTAGTTCTTAGTTCGAGTGAAAGCAAAAATTCTAAATCCTGCATGTTACCGAAATGTTACCCCCCTCGATGTCGCCCTACAGACTTTACTTGAACAGGAAAGGAAGCTAATCAAAGGCAACAAGTATGAGAGAAAGTTAATTTATTTTCGTTTATTTACTGGATGCATGACTGTGAGAATGTTAGTGTGATGTGAGCACCCAGCGTTATGTAGTTAATAGAAACTGTACCCGCTGTATCCGAGAAGATTTGAGTTCCTGTTTAATAGGAACCAAGGTAAAAGTTTCACGCACATAACTTAAGGGAAAGGAATCAATTAAATGTGTACAGCCACGTGGCTGATGAAAAACAGAAAGTGATTTGACAACTTGTGCGCACAATTTGGGGTTTACATATTTGTGTATAATTCAAATAATGCATTTCTGATGAGGTTTTGACCCTGGGCTGTAACAGGGGGTGGAATGGGAGGGGGGCTTCCATAGATTCTCCATCCATGTACTTAGAAATGTTGTCCGGTGACTTTTGCCTTGACGCGCGTGGATAAACGTGAACTGCATCTATTATCGCCCCGACGATTTAAGTTTCAAGCACTATTGAACTTTTGAGCGGAGATATCGTTAACATTTAGATCGGGTAATGTAGCCCTAGGACTAACAAAACTTGACGATAGACCAGACCATTAATGGGCTTCTGGTCTAAGGATGTACTTAAAATCTCCTGAGCTTTCTACCCTTATCAGTTTAGATAACTTATTGCTTCCTTTACGGGGTTGAACTATTTTTTTATTGCTCGAACGGTAAGGGTGTTTGTTAATCCCTTTCACAAATGTCATAATCGCCAACTACTTGCTCAGAAAAAGAAATCATGGTAACTGAATTTAGGCTGAACGAAATAAGTGGCCACACATTTACCGAAGACAACATATCCCAATTTGACTGTTCTGATAATTGTGTCTTAGACAACGAAGAAGGTACCATATGTTTGATATAAATTTATCACCGGTGTTCCGTCCCAGTGTATATGCTGATGTTAATTGTTCCTGTGGTTTGAATAGGTGTCTACCAATTGTATCTCTGTCGGTGAACCTTTGATGGCTCATCTCGAGAGAAAGATATGCAAACGTGGCCGCCTGGTCAAAATTCAGCATTGAATTTATAATTATCCCTTTTAAAGAAAAGCTCACGGCGAATTTATGGGAAAGCTATTGTACAGCGTTTTCCGTTAAACCCGCAGATCATATGGAAAACAAGGAATTATTGCCATTTTGTCGTGCAAAGATGTGGCTCAAAGTCTATAGAATGCGTTGCTGGATCGTTGCAGGATCTTTGTGTAATGATATATGCAGCGTTTCCGTTGAATCTTAGCTGTCATTGTTAACCCCCCCCCCCCCCCCCTGTTGGTCTAGTTGTTTTTACGACCATCCTCGTTACCCTATACAATGTCACGTATGTGGCGCGGCGTCTCAGCGAAAAATAGAGGCGCTTTCATTTGAATGATTGACAGACGGTGGGACCAGTTTGACCTTTGACCTGACCTGAATAATCTCGAGCCAGGGTGAAATAGCTTATGCATAATATGACGCAGTCAGCGATTTCTTGCTTGATTTAGAGTTTAGGGCGCTGGAGTTGAAAACTGGGGGTGGATTCCTATTCAATTGCCCCAGTGGTTTAGCTACTTAAATCCCGATAGGTATACACGGGAATAGATTATCCTTGCCAATTGTTACGAAGTTGTTGAGAGAAGAACTATTCGAACTGTTTTCGGAAAAGTTATGAAACAGTAAAGATCGTAGATGTTGCCTTATTGCCATAGCTCGTGATCCCCTTATATGTGTTGAGAAGAGCGTTTATATAGAATTGATGACGTCATCGCTGTTTTGTCCAATGGCGAACGGGTACTGTGATATGTGGTGGTGATGAAGACGATGAGCAATACACGTGTTAATGTGATATTTACTGTAAACACAAAAAGAAAATGTGCGTCTTCATGGTCTTAAGAGGCAATCGGTTATCTACTTAGCGTAGCTGATCAGTTGAGCATTCTAGAGCTCTCTGTTGTTTCGTTTCTTTACATAGCTGAAGAGATTTCGAGGCTTTTTCGACCTGTCCGGCCGGACATTGTTGCAAGGTCGTGAAATATGATACGCATTTAGAAATTTCTTTTCATTCGCCTCGCCTTCAACTCCTGATCGGTTCCATTTGTATGTATTTGGTTGTCGCCACATGAGGCGACTTATTGTTCTGTAGCAATTACTAGCCCGTAATTAATTTATGCCATGCTATGTGAGTAGTGTGATGGGGTTGTTCTGTACTTGCCGAGCCAGGATCTCAAATTACGTTTCTCTGCATTACGGTGAAATGGTTTCACATTGATTGTTAGCATGCATGATGTTTTTTTTATTGCTAAAGCTGCTATTTAATTAAGAGGGTTTCATTCGACCCTGTGGGAGCGTGAGTAACGATATAGTGCCGCTGTTGGCGTACACGGGTGTATTATAGAAGAGTACTTGTTGACATTATAATGGACGCGGCGTAGGGCGAATTGTGACGTTAATAACAATAATATGGGTTGAGTATCTTAAGATCCATCCAACCTATTATTGTTGACACCTATGAACGGGTAAATTAGAATATTCTCGTATATAGAGTATTTTCCTGGGGCCGTATTCATAATCGCCATGCCACTAGACCTAGCGCTAGGTGGAAGATTTGTCGAGCGATTATCCGGTTAAAAAAATACATGAAAGTAGTGACCCAAGAATTGGGTTTTTCTGAATTAACAAAGGGTTAAAATTATATTGAAGAGGACTTCTTAATCATGAGCACCACCACAATGAGCTGGTGAGGCTAAGACGAAAATGCATTTTCCTTGCGTAACTGACCAGGGGATTATGAATACGACCTCTGGACTGTATTCGTCCAGTAATAGGTCAGAATGGGAAATCGTTACTTACAGTATTTATGTTGAAAGATTAACTTTTAACGTTTAACTAGAAAATTCTGATTATATAGTTGAAAGCGTTTTCGCGTCTCTTGTCATAGTAAGTAAATATGGAGCGGTTTAACTAGCAGGTTTTCGAGCCATCGTGGTTGAATTAGCGGTCACAACCGGCGGAAGCACGTGGTGATAGCAGCCCAGTAATATCATTGTTGTGCCATGTACTGTAAGCTTAGGTCAGCTCAGATGATGTCAGATGTACCGTTGGCTGTACACGTTGACGAATGCCATCTCATAGCGACTAGCTTTGCTGCAGAAGAACATAGGCGGGCGTTCTTGGCGACATGATAAAGGTGGGCGATATTAGGATTATCTAATGATCATAAGATAATAATCCAGAAAAGCGATAACGTTAGTCTACACCTCAGGGTGGGTGTTACATTATTATCGGACTGGCCGACTTGTCAGTGTTGTCAAACGTTTTTTTTTTTTAAAGAAAAAGAAACCTGGCTAATTATAAGACAAGTTGCATTGGGTCGTAGCACTGAACTCTATTATCGCTCAGGAACGCTTGGTGTTGCCATTGGGAGGAGGGGAGTGGGTGGGTGGGGGCGGAGGAGGTAGGGGCTGGGTGTGGCCACGTCATCGGGGCTTGTCCTGTGAGAGAATGCCGCTCCGGGAATCAACTAATGCCGGTACACACAAGGAGACATCATTTGCAAGCGGGTACCCTGGACTGAAAGCTTCCATTACTTTCCCTCCATATATACAGGGAAGCCCAGGGATCTGTAGATAATTGCGCAATCTATCCGCTGGGAAAAAAAAGCCACTTTCATACAATTTTGTAAGACCGCATTTCACTTTTTACTTGGAAGCTGTGTTCTAGTCTTTTTTTTATAGCATTGTCATGTAAACGACTGTATGAAGTTCAATAAAGATCCCTTCCACCTTGGAGAATGTTCGCTTTTGTTCTATCGTCGACGAACGCCAGTGAAGAAAAAACTAGACGGTCAAGCAAAGCTTGAGAAGGAAGACGAAAATTGGGGTTATGGGACCAATTCGACTATGTTAAGGCCCATTTCATGACGTTGGCATGGCACGTCGTCAGTCATTTGGCGTATCGAGGCTTTATAATGGGCTTGGCCATGTTAAAGTGTGATTATTTGCTAGCGTCCAAACTACTGCTTCGATTTCGATGCAATTTGGCAAACATGATGCCAGTAATAAGGGTACATATGCCACCACATATGAGTCATCTACCTGGATTGATGTAGTCACAGCGAATTTTTTGCACTTTCGGGATGTCAAAATTGATCGTCCAATAACTCGAAAACTATAAATGTGAGGTGAAATCTGAGGGCACATTACTTTTGCGCATCTCTCTGAAGAATACTTTGAAACAAATCGCGAATCTCTAGACCAAATATTAACGAAGTTACACGGCAAAATAGGTTTCGTAACCTTGACCGTGATATGACCTTGACCTTGGAAGCGTGACCTTCGTCAATATAATATTTTACGCTCAAATACTAATGTCATTTCTCATGCAAGGTGTCGTTTGTCTGACATGTCCCCTTCAAGGAGAAATTAAGAAGGCCTGATTCCCACCAAAATGCTTCCATAGGGTCCCATGTTACATTTTGGGAATTTTTAGCAGGAAAACTATATGGGCGATTTGCACAAATGAAAGACGATATAGAAGGTACTAATGGGCCCAATATGTGAAATAATTTGCAGCTTGATTGAATAGAAACTGCGAACGTTATAGCAATTTTCCCGTTTTTTGGTCCTATCTTTCAATGGTTAAGCGAATTTTGAAAAATTCCTGTCACCTTGACCTTTGACCTACATGGCCCATCTACGAACTTAGCCTGACGATTGCCATTCCACATCTTTTTGTGAATTATGAAGTCGATATCTTAAGGCATTCGACAGATAATGCGTGATGTGACAAACAGACAGACACGCAGACAGAAAAACGGAACACACCGACATAAGACGAAAATTGAAAATTTTCGTCTTAAAAATACATAAGACAAGATTCTTCAATCACAAAATAAGTAACTTTATTTCATCTGGATCATGGCAAAGTTGGCTAGACATCTATTACATCTGTTCAGGTATTGGTTTAAAGAAAACTCACCCTGCGGAAGCAATAGCGACTTGAATATACGACGGATCCGATAGAAAAAATTACAGCTATATCTATGATATATATCGCTGAACAATGGCACATCTCACCGTTTATGCGGAAACCCTTGCAATAAAAACAATTCCATCGTACCTACATGCAATAGGATTATTACCTCGCTCGTAGCCAATAGTTTAACCTGGGATTTCCACATGTGTGACCGAGCTCAGCAGGACTGATGGAACTGAACTGTAGATCGACAGACGGGGGTTCGATCCTCCTTATGGCCTGGCGTCGAATCCTGGGGCTTATCACCATACAAATGATTGGTTTTGCTTTTAAGCAGGACGCTTTAACATCTCAAAATTCCTACCCCGACCATGGGAAAGGTCAAGGTGGAGTGGGGAGCAGCAATGTCTTCGGGCGTAGACATCGGATCTTTATACTGCACAAAGATACAATATTTGCACAGGTGGGATTCGAACCACACAGCGGCTGCTTGGCCTGGGCCTATCAGAGCACACGCGATAGTAGCCGATTACTCTACCTCCTAGGGCACGGGAGTCACCCCACCTCTACCACCCTCGCCCGCACCCCGGGAGTCATTACCTCGGTTGATACTAATCATCTAAATTGTCCTGGAGCCTTCGGTCTTGCGCGAGAAAACAAACGACACAGATCTAACAGCTCTGCTGTAGTATTTCACCATATGATACAACGAATCTGTCAACCAGATCGGTAGATAATGCCCATCTATGCAACCTCTCCCTGTTAATGTGACACCATCTGAATGGCAACCACAGAACTGTCTGAGTACCAAATGACGCACCTGTGCATACACATTATACGATGGAAAACATTTTAGCGACATGACCAGTCGTGGATAAAGAACACCAGAGGCTGACCGCGCTTTACCACACCTCTTCAAGGCAACTAAATGGGGTGATCAGGATGTTCATTTTGATGACGAATTCCGTAGATAGAGGGAATCACCAATGATTAACAAATATATGTATATGTCAAATTCGTGACAACAAACTATTAAGTGCCCCTGTTTGAATAAGCGCCCGGGAAATTATTTACTCGAAAAAAATAAACAGCGCGCGATTATTCGAGCAACTACGGTAAACAAGTTTCCCCCTACGAATGAGTAATATTAGTACTGCGCAACATTGTACTTTTCGGTATACGGAATTCGACAACGAAATGAATGTGATCATCACCCATTGGATTCATAGGGGACATCTACATATATATATATATATATATATATATATATATATGTATACACCCAGTGACCCTGCCTATCCCATAATAGGACCCCATACCTCGGTATCTATGTTGGAAAACCAGGTTTCATGCTCCAACAGATCCAAAAACATATGTACCCAGTGTTTAAAACCCATTTTTCTTCCCACCGTAGATATATTGAATGGCATTGTTATTGCTAATCTTTATACAAAAATAGTTGGTCATTCGGTGCACACATTTGAATGAAATGACTCCTCGTAAAGTTAGAAACATTCGCGAAATGAACAAGAAATCCCACAGTTCACGTATCAGCGCGACCAGGGACCGTTTCTTTACAGGCGTTTACGATCAGTAATTTTCTGTATGGAGTCATCGCACCCTGAAGACTAATATCTTGCACGGCGCAGTAGCATTAAATATACATGCGCGTGTATATGAAAATACGAGTAACTATATCTAATCAGAACAAAACTTATTGCTAATTAACTGTTGATAGACTATAAATATCTTTCAACAGACGTCTCAGTAATATTTCATTCTTAACTCACAACGTCATAACGGTTAAAGGTATCCCCAACAAACACTCAACACACGAAATATATAGCAATCGATACGCGTAATCACCCAACACCGCACAAGGCCGAGCTAAATCAGATTCCATTCTGAGCGCCGAAATGATTCAGGTGTCATTAAAAATAACCTGCACTTTCGTCGGCCCAAGAAAACACTAACGAACAGAAACGATCACCTCACTAATTAACACACGTGCATGGAACCCTTACAGCGCGTACCATGGTGAAACATATAACTTCGACGCCAAGGGATTAATTCACAATGTCGTTTGCCATCCGAAAGGATATGGCTAATTCCAACAACGGTACGTTTCAAAAGACACATCATGAAAATAATCTCAAGTAATCTGGCAATACCTGCATTTTTATTCCACAACCGTTATCACTGCATGCTACATACCGTATGTAGATGAAATGCCTTTAACCTAACTTCCTGAGATCGGAGAAATATTCAAACTGTTAAATGAGTTCTGTAGTTATTATGACGGAAACAATCTCGTATTGAGCAATAATGAGAATTCACAAAAATGGCAGGATAACATCATTCATAGTCACGAGAATGACTCATGATCATCGCAGCAATAGGGGACTACCAAGCATGGGTTTTGGTTACTATAAATATTACTCAGACTCAAAACACGGAAATGTAGAAACATGCACTTTATATTATAATGGAGCAAATGATACGCAAAAAAAAGTGGCAACAAAATTTGAAGCTTAAAAGCATAAAGCCAAGTAGATTATATAAAAAAACACAAAACAAAACAAACATATGCCCTATTATTTTGCCTCTATCAACCAAGCCATTAGCCACGCGAAGTCAACAAAACTACATATCATTCAAAAATACAAACTGCTTACATAATATGTAAGCCTTGGCACTTGTTAAAATGAATACCATATTTCTAATGCTGTACAATTTGCCATCGATAGACTCAAACGTATAATGAGACTAAATTGCATAAGAAATAAAAACTCCAGTAGACCAGCATATACACAAGAGATCTGAGTGCTATATAATAACTATCGGTCACCGTGCTTCGATCTGTTTACCAGAAGTACGCACACAGTACCTCTAAGAAATAAAATACATCCCTTGAATAAAATACATAATAAACTCGGTATCATCAGACAATAAGGGGCAAGTCGATTCTGTAGATGCAATTTCCATTAAACCACAATTTGGCTGGCGTTGGCCGAACGCGGAGCTCAAGCAGATTTTTTACCCTGTGTCGATTGATAACAGTCGGACTACAGAAAATATCGCCATTAGCTGTTACAAGTCAAATTAATATAAATTGTGTCCTTTACGATTACAGACAAATGATTAATCTCTGTACGTCCAATGGCTGTCACATTTCATGCAGCTTCTCATATATAAGCTCTTAATTCAAGTTTTCATGGCGCACCAGCCGCAAGAGCATCGTAGCTTACAGCCTGTTACAGCCACCGTAGCTTACAGCCTGTTACAGCCACCGCAGCTTACAGGCTGCTACAGCTACCGTAGGGCTGCAGCAGCTACAGCTACCGTAGCTTACAGCCGGTAGCAGCTTCCCCCACCGCTTGGGATCGGCTAGTCCCATGAGACGGGGAAGGCGTGGTTGGTGCACTCCAGCCGACCGCGCTCGCTCATGGCCATGAGCTCTCGCTGCTGCTCCACGGCCACTCTGTGGATCACCAGGAAGTAGAGGAAGTTACACGGCCGCCAACCTCCGTAGTAGAACGAGAAGCGGCCGGAATGCCGCGGCTTGATCCCGGCATTCTTCAGCAGGAGGCCCACGTACGCGTCCTCGTTGGGGAAGGGCTTCTGGTAGCGTGCCGCCGACAGAACCTGGGCGACCGTTCCCTGAGACAACAGATAGCCCGCGCCGCTCGTGTACGGCGGGTAGTGCGCGGGCGAATATTCTTCATGAGACACCGCCCACTTGTTGTCGGCGTCCCTGATCACCGTCGTCTCCTTGTCGGAGGACATGACCCTCCCGGTGTACACGTAGCGGTCCATCTCTCCCTGCAGCGAGAGGAACTTCAACCAGACGTTCGTGTTGACGAAGCAATCGTCGTCGGTCTTGAGGACGAGTGGCGACGGGCACACCTCGTGGGTCCAATAGAAGCCGGTGAGCACTTTGAGCGTGAGGTTGCGGTAAGTGTCCGCGTAACGACCCTGTAAAATATCGTGATGCCGCTGATGTTCCCGGCTCAGGGAGTCTCGGACCTCCTCGTGCGGCGTTTCCCCGATGAGGAACACGCACTGAACGCCGTAATCGTCCCCCGCGCCTTGAGGCTTCAGGATGTGTTCCTTGGAGCACCACGTATCCCGGATTATCTGCCGCTTGTCGCTGTTCTCCGGCGCCGACGTGATCAGGATACGAAACGCGGCGGTCGGGTGGCAATCCGGAACGGCGATGTAGCGCTCCACGAACGGCTGGAGGTCCCACTGGACGGGGACCGGGCGATCCCGAAGCTCCGGATCCTGACGGCTGATGAGCTTGAAGGGCGGACGTCTCGGGTTGGCGTTGGGCGCGATCCCGCTGACTACTCCAGAGAGCGGCGCCGCCTGCAGCTGCTGCCCCCTGACGAGGAAGACGTCCAGGGCGCTGCTGAGGAAGACGACAGTCCCGATAGCCGTGGCGGCAATGAGGGCCACAGCCAGGAAGACGGTCGGCAGACTGGTCCTCACCATCCAGACCATCAGGGGCTTCATCAGTTTCCTATGCATGGTTCAATCAGCGAGATCTGCAGTAGATTTGAGAAACAAAAAAGGTTCGATCGATCGAGTAACAAAAAAGGTTAGATCAATTGTGTAACAAAAAAGGTTAGATCAATTGTGTAACAAAAAAGGTTAGATATAGAGTTAATTTGAGTAACAAAAAAAGATAGATCTGCAGTCGATTTGAGTAACAAAAAGGTTAGATCTGCAGTCAATCTAAGTAACCAAATTTTTTTGATTTGCAGTTGATTTGAGAAACAAAAACCTGCAGTCAATTTGAGTAATAAAAAGCTGCCATCTGCAGCCAATTTGTGTAAAATTTTTTTTAGATCTGCACCTCATTTGAGGAACAAAAATGTTTGTAAGACATCACTAAACATTAGTACAATGGCCCATATTTCTACATTATTCCTTTTCAGGGTTTCTACGCATCAATATGATTTAATTATAATCTAATTACAGAAGCATAGAAAAACCTTGGTAAATGTTAGCTGAAATGCCCTTATGCAGCCTTTTTGTGCACTATTATGCTGAAAATCATGTTTACCAGGCTTCAATTTCGGTTAGCCTATCAATTAAATAACTTGGTTCAGACCAAAACAAAGAAACAGCTGCTCACCTTTTTTTGCTTAAATCCTGTAAATCAAATAAGAATGAGTAAAGTCATTTTACCCACACTCTGCAACACAAATACAAATCTTCTTTGTTATATTAGCAACCATGATTACCTGTAAGTTTAGACAGTCTTGACCAAATTCCAATAGTTAAACAAGTAACAAGTATAAAGCCAGTGCACTACATTTTGGTAAAAAAATGAATTTATTACACCTCTATTATTAGAAAAGCCTGTTAAAAATAATACAATGCTATCTTTATCTGTGTTTCATGAGTAAGGGAGATACCATTCCTAAAATAATTCACATGATACTAATTATATTAAACTTATCAATACATCTGATGATATGGCTGCACGATAAAAAAAAAGCCAAACATTACTGAAACAAAAGCTAAGAATATATACCATTCTACTAGACTACCAGTATATATTTAATGCATTCATTTGGAAGTTTGAATAAAGGTAAGTGACCTACTTATCTCCCAGCCAGAACTCTATTAATGGAAAAGAATAGTAAAGATATTAAACATAGGTAAGTGACATAAAGTAACCTATTCTCTGTTGATTTGTTGCCAATTTGGGATCTGACGTTGCTTGATGTTTGTATTATAACTTTTTCATCTGATTTCTGAGCTTATCTGGGGTTCAAATGCACTAGAAGAACTAACAGTTGGGTGTGCACACATCTTTGGTTGGGGAAAGTAAAGTACAGATTTGACATCACACTAAATGGCATGTCATGGTTGTTTAACGGTCATTTGTTTCAAATGGTCTGACTCTACCATCTCAGTGGCATAGTTGCATTTAAATCTTTCAAAGCACCAATTAAGTAGACATTCTTTCAGCATTTCATTGCCATTTAATTTGCATTCAAGACTATGTCACCAGGCAAATGACAGTTGGAGAGGTGTCAATCTCAGAATATCATAAATGACCTGGCCGGCGGCCCAGGAGGGGCCCTAGTATACAAATTTGGTGGGGGGGGGGGGTTCTGCAGGAAGCCTGAAAGAGTGGATTTTTGTCAGGAAAAAGATACCTCAATAGAGCAGATATTTACAAAACTTGCAACTGGGGATGGGGCTCTAAAAATGGGTGTTCATAGAGCAGGTTGCCACTAAATATACCCCTTTCGAGCAGGTTTTGACAGTAAAACACCCCAACCAAGCATAATTTGGTGGTAAAGCGCCCTGACCAAGCAGATCTTGGCAGTGAAAAGAATGGGGGCTTCACCATAGAACCCCCCCAACCCATTATTAAGTAACCCCCATACAGGGCCCCATGGCGGCCCTGGCCCATCATGGTGACAGTGGAGCATGCACAGGCCAGAGGTAGTGTTGGGGAGGTGGAGGAATGTTCCAATTTCTTCAATTATCATGCTGAAAATTCTGTTGATTATTCCTATAAATCGTTATCCAGCAAGTTATTTATGCAATTCTTGGTTCAATGGGACCAAATTGCTCCTGCTTGTTTTTCCACCCTTGCCCCCCAGCCCCCCTAAATACCAACTAAGTAGAGGGATCCAGTACAAACAGGGAAGGGGGGTCTATATCCATGGTCGCTTAGGGATATTATAGGGATTTTCAAGAAAAGGGTGTGGGGGAGAACTCTCGGGACCTCCGCTCCAGCTCTAATTAGTAGGCATGCATTCAGGATTTATCAGGTGTATTCCCCTGCCTCTGGAGGGATAGGGAATTAGCAGCTAAAACAAGCATCTGCCTTTGGAAACTGGTGGAAAAGTAACAATTGAATTCCTGCTCTAATCGTCAGCTACATTTATTCCTGCAGGAGGTGGGAAGTGGGGGGGGGGAGGGCTATGGAGCAGATATTTTTTATCAAAGTATAACTAGAATTAAAATATTAAAAAAGAAAAAAAAACAAGAAAAAAAAACTATATTTTATAAGTAAACCAACATTAAAAGAGAATGTCTGGGAAGTTTAGTTACATGCGGGCTGGCACCCCCCAGCCCCCTATACTACTCATCACACCAGGGGACCCATCAGCACGAAGGCAAAGATCCATCTATTTCGTACAAAACATCCCAGTTCTTGCGCTTGGAAGCAAGACACTGTTGGCTGTAGCAACAGTGGCTTGCTTGCAGGACTATCCCCCCCTTCCCTCCTGCTTGGTTCAGTCTGCTCTGATATGGGTCAAAGTCGAATTTAACTTCAAAGTCAATGACAGTAAGCTTAAGTTACACTTATACTTATACAGTGGCAGTGGGTCGGTCAAAACAAAAGCAGAAAAAGCCAGCCACCAAAACCCCAAAGATCTTTACGACAATCACTAAATCCGTATTTCAGAGGTCGCTTTAATAAACAGTACGGCTTCTTGCAACGTATTTAGAACTTGCCTGAGCATATACACGTGGATGTAGTGGGAAAAAAACATTTCAGCTGCCTTTTTTCCCTTTTTTCCTGTCATCCAGGGACCTTGCCAGCTGGTTCCCTGTGAAACAAGCCAAGTGCTCGAAGGGATCCGTTATTTTTCCAAGAGGCGTGTTGGTTCTCCTTATAGAGGGCGCTACAACCGAGTAGGCCTAATGAGTGGGAAGAGCAGCACGTGAGGTCGATTTTAAAATGTTGTTAGCGGACGGATTTCACAGTTCCGGGAGTGGAGGGGAGGGGGGCGTTATTGTGGGCGCTCAACTAAAACTGATGTATTTACCATTCATTGTCTGCCTCATCCTAATAACCGCCCACCCCCAGGGCACATATGCACATATTTTACGTACCGTTGCATGCAGAGTACCTGCAGATTACCAGGTCATGGGTTCGCGCCCCGGCATATGCATGGGCCGTTCTTCATCCGGCATTACCCCGGGGCGGGGGGGGGGGGGGCGTTATACTGTTGGTGCCCCTGCTTGCCTGAGAGAGCGGATATTTGTGAAGAAGCAATGTATTAAGTGCCCCCCCCCCCCCCCTCCGGGGGGATGCGATGAGTGACATGTCGTCTAGTGCCGCTAGACATAAAGTGCTGCATGGAAAGGTCCAGCCTTCCGGATAACCTTACTACAAAGATATTTAAACCATATGGCTCAACAGTTCCTTTTATTAATGCTTCCCAAAGCTGAGACAATTTACACTGTTCCTTTTCGCATGCCACTAGCTTTGGCCAAGATCGACATCAATAACAGATATACAGGCTATTTCAACAGCAACAAACTTACAAAAGGTAAGCCACCCATAATAGCAAGGTAAAAGAACTCTGTATTTGTGATTATTTTATGAAAGTATACCCAATTACACACTTTCTGGTGAATTTTTAGGATACTTTACCGCCCCGTTAAAAAAATATGCTCCATTTTCCAAGTATACCCTCATTTCACAAAATGACCAAAACTTGACACCTACCACGAATATGTAATTTTGCTACAATTCAGCTCAATATTAAGTCATTATCATCAGTAATAGCTCTTTAGAAAGCTTAAACCTAGTGCAATACAGGAATGATATTCAACAATGTAAATAGTAGCCACAAAAATGACAGAATGGCAATAATAAAGTGCAGTTATGCAAAAACAGGACCGTTTTTGTCAAAATTCGAAATCACCACCTTCACAAAATTGGCTATAATTTCATCAAACATGAACATCTTGACACCAAACTACGTTTAAAAACTTCTAAAAACATAGTTCTTGTAATAAAAATAACGAAAAATATATGTAGCCGTACAAATTTCCCGAGAAACACGTCCTAAAACTTGAAAATGTTATTTCAGAAATATTTTTTGGAGCAGCTAATTTCACACCAATTATCAGTAATTTACGCCTTGTGCTCACATTTTAATAAATCTGGTTATATATAATGGTCTCCGATATAATTATGATCTGCACGAATGTTTTCTGAACTATTTACACGTTTTCTCCATGTATTTTTCTTGTATATTCGGAATTTATCACGAAGAGCCATTCTCGGGGAAATACCCTGTGAATGACGTCACGAATGGGGGATTCCCTGTGAATGACGTAACGAGTTAGGGATTTCCCTTTCACTGACACCCGGCGATGTTTGTCGATGTTTACCGAGGTCTTCTCTAAATCACCGAAGCTTATTATGCGATGTTCTATTTATTTTACCTATGTCACCACTTCTTCCGCAGTGTTTTATTCGTGCTTTGTTTCATTAAGACTGCTTAAAATATCAGGGCTACAGCCCGCCGATGTTTGCCGATGTTTACCGAGGTCTGTTCAAAATCGCCGAGGCTCATTATGGGTGGCTTACCTTAAAAGTGATTTATTTTGTGTGAGGTCCGACAAATCCACCAAAACATTTACGTCTTCGATCATCGTATCGCGAAATCACATTTTGTAAGACGGTCATCATTTGCGTTAGTTAATCCCATACGCTACTTTCCAGAAACATGTATAGATTTCTGCTCTTAATAATGACCACCGGTATGTCCAGCCTCAGATGCCGTGCCATCCCGCGGGTTGGTATGCGTAACACAACTTCCGCAGCCCGAGCAGGATGTGACGTCATCGTCATGGTCACGCGCACCGTCTCAATAATGACGTCAAAGCTGCTCCCCCGGTAATCCAGTCCAATGAGCGACATCTTGGTGCAGTTTGGCGGTAATAAAGTCTTGATTTCTAACTTGTGCGGCTTGTTCCTCAGGCCCCCGTATCCAAACAGAATGGACTGAAGGAAGCCTCCCATTCCCGTGATAAAGTTTGGCGCGCCTTCTCCGTGGATCACCTCAGACCACACCTGGTATAAAGACATACTCGTCGTGGTGGAGTATCGTTTTTTTCGCATGGCCACTAAAAGAAGGCTGTGATGAAGGCCTGGGATGCGCTAAATTTAGCTCGTCGCGGTACATCCCAGGCCTTCAGCATAGCCTTCCTATTGACCTGGTGCAAAATAACCTGGGTGGAGGAGTCAATTAGGATGCATAATTTCGTGTGGCATGAAAAAAGTTAAAGTAAGTGGTCCACTCTAATATGTTCAAGCATATATGCATGCCACTATCACATATAGAAAGAAAAACGATGTGTGTGAGTATATGTAGTGGTTTAATACATTTTTTTAAACACTTCAATGTCTACCAACGTCATTACAGTACTAACGTTAAAATATTATATTTAAAAAACTGTTATGGTTCTATTAGATCTTTATGTAGAATGATATATTCCCTTCACTCAAACGTATTGTTTGCAGCTTGCAGTAATCGGTCATCTACACACAAATCTGTGACGGAATCTTTCATTGCTGCCGGAATTGTTAATTCAATTTCTAAAATTGGCAGGAATTATATGTGTACCAACTACTTTATATGCACTTTGACAGTTTGACGTTTAAATCTTCATAATCTAAACAATTTAAAACTTCATAATCTATTACCTGGAACTCATTGGCGACGTTTAACAATGACTTTTCGAGGTTCTGCTGAGCCTTGGCTTCCTCCGCTAGCTCCAGCCATCCAATGGTGAACATACTCCACGTCATCGCCGGGCCAAGGGGGTTGGTCGTCTGCCATCATCAAGAAATATTTGATTCTCACATGATATAACAAGTACTATATGACTTATTCAGACTTAATATTATACTTTCATAATAATAGTGTATATATAGTAAAATCTTATGCTGTAAAATAGCGACTGAAATCAATAGGGTCCAAACGAATCTCCAGCGAAATTCCAGTGACAGCGATAAAATATAACGCTGGAAGATTTATTGTGATATACTTTCCACTAGTATAGCTAATAATATGTGTAGTTAAACTCTAAGCTGTAGGGTTACTATGAATATAACCGTATTGTAGGGCATTTTAAGGATATTTCATATCTTAATACACATTACTGGCACTAAATATTGTAAGTAATATAACGGAAGAGATCACGTTTTGGTAAAGGGAGAGATCGTTTCTCCGGACTTCCTCGGTCATGGCGGCCATCAGCGGAAACCCGAGGAGGATGACATCAGCTTGTTTTACTCTGGTGCCTGGTGTAAAGGACAACATTAACCTTAATATTATAGTGTAGTGTTGCAAAGTTAGAAGAGGTGTGTATATGCTTTGAAGTTATATCAGTGACAGCACCACATTTACTCTGAGGCGTTTAAGTGTCTTTCTTACCTGGAATAAAGCCATCAAACTCTGGATGATACTGTCTCGAGTCGTCAAAAGGAATATACATGTTGTCTGCAAAGTGCTTGTAATCTGGTTTACTAGTGACGTTGAGAAGGGTTGCAACAGTCTCTGCCGCAGTCAAGATAACCTTGGCAAGAGCGTTCGTGTAGACGGAGTTATTGACTCCGGTGTAATATTCATCTGGTCCGGTGACGTCTACAGGTCGTAAAAACAAATTGCGACGTCTTCAGTATTCATGACATCAGAGATCGTATACCTTACATAATCTCTGATGCTATGATGAAGAACAACATGGCTATTTCGGAGAATGAACTTAAAGGATGTAATTTGTTTGTGTGACTCAACACGAATGGTCCGCAGAACTACAGTGTGCACGTGCACGTGACTTCGAAGATAATTGGGAGGTAGTAATCATATATTACAATGCCATGTCATTGCATAAACGCCTTATTTAAAAATATTATTACTATATTATCGCAGGAACAACATGGTAAGTCTCTTATTTACCTTTACCATCAATTATTACTGAATGGCGCGAGTTACAAAGACGATTTCTGTCAACATGCAAGGTGTGTTATTGGGATTTTGACTTACTTGTGATGTCGTATAATTGACTGGTTTTGTTAAGTACCATCATATCTGTCCAGAAGTCAGCAATGCCCAGTAAAATAGCGCCAAAACCTTCATCTTGAAGTACGGTGTCATTTCCTGTGGCCCACCAATACTGCAGCATTGCCATGGCGACATCACCGCTCACGTGTACTTCCTGCGCAGCTAGAGTCGCATCTGTAGTCACTTCCGCACCTGCGTGAGCCCCATAACCACAGTAAACTATAATTGTTTTTCTAGACATGCTTTAAAATGCTTTGCTAATGGAATGTTAATATCTTGGCGGATCATTTCTGCTACAAATGACTGTTCAAAGGAAGTTTTAAATGAAGACCACACACGTTGCCACCGTGATTGAAGTACACCAACCAGTAAAAGCACTTTCCCAAGGGTACTGGAGGCCTTGGCGCCCATGTCGCTGAGCGTTGCGTCTCGCAGCCATTTTGGTCCGACGTCTTGTTTTGATTAGAATTTCTCCCAAGTTGCTGTGCAGCGCCAAGATGGGAGGAAACATCCAGGTGTCTTGGTCCCAGAACACGTGACCCCAGTAAGGCGTCTGGTGATCAAAGTTCTTACGTGCAGCATCCACTTAAATGTATCATTCTTCCTTTCAATATATGAGGCAAAACATTCTTATGTGGAATTTAATGAATGCAGGACAATTTAGTAAAAGGTTTAATTATTATATGTAATTCACATGTAATCATGCAATGCGAAGCCAATTAATCCGCCTGCCTCAGAAAGTCAAGGCAAACATGCAGGCATGCTTAGAAGGACGCATGTCCCTTATTCGGTTACTATGTACTGTCATATGGTGATTAACACACAATGTGACGTTCGATGTCGGTGAATTAATTAACCTTATTTGCTCCGACCGGAAGTCCGTTAGGGCTCAAACCAATGAATGGCCAATCAGGATCATCCTCCACCGGAAGCGAGCTCAACGTGTAGAACAGACTTCCGGTGACAACCCTTGCAAGGCGCAGATCACCTTCGATATCTATACGTCCCTGACTCCATTGTGACGTCATCGCCTCCACATGAGTATGCAACAACATGTTATCACGGGTGAGACGGCCACCTGGCGATTAAGACATTATTCAAATTGCAAAGTGAATATGTGTATGACTGGCTGTTTGCACGCAGCAATCTATGCATTGTATGTTATTACACGGTACATTTTTAATTATTTAACAGCCATATTGCCGTGCAGACGTAATATAGCACCGACATATAGTGGTGTAGAGGAGGAGGGTCTGGAGTGGAATTTTGACCTTGAAAATTGTCCCTGAACAAGGGGACGCACTGCGCATTCTGCGTCAAAGGTAGCTACGACACTAGATCGTGATAAAGCTACTTGGTTTCAGAACAAGCTTAACTGAACCTTATTATGTCGCTTATTTATTAATATGATTTAATTTTAAAGATTATTCGAGACTTTTAATGTCACTAAGATATTGCTCACCCAGCTTGTAAGAGGTCCAGGCTTTGTGCTTGATGGCGTGAATTGCGGTGAGGAAAAGCCACTTCCTGCGCGTCTCCCCTCGAGCTACTAGGAGCGTGTCCGGAACAATGTCCTGGATCATGTGTACCGGTGTCGGCTGCGAGGACGCGGTTTCCGGAGTCTTTATTCTGCCTTCTCTGTAGCTGCATGAGTGCGTATATCGTGATTACTTACACAGCTTCAGTAATATCCCTCATTGACCAGCGAGCGACTGAAATAATTTGCATGGAGCTTAAAATGCAACAATTAATACTCTGGAGGCGGAACATGTGACCCGGCCAGAGGAACGTTTTGAGTGATTCCATCGAGCCATATTTCTGGCCAACACGATCCCATGGAGTTAAAGAAGGTATATATCACATAAAACATGAAACATGAAAATAAAAATAAAAATCTTTTCGCACCAATCTTATCGTGAGTACCTACATATACGAGTCATGAGAAATATTTCGGTAGAAGTCTATATCTGGAGAAGACGTGTCTCTGAAGACATTGAGGAAGATGGTGAAGGGTTCCATCAGGTGATGGACGATGACATCCACCTCGAGAACCAGCAAGGCGGGGATATTTTTGTGGGCGTACATCCTCTGGGTTACTGTCCAATGACTGTTGTTCAGCGTCTCTTCATATACGCCTTAATTGTCGTGAGAGACAAAAGTGAGCGACATTATTCGATGACATTATTATTTGAGACGGGTTCGTTACTTTTGAAACAACTTACATGTGTCCATAAATACATATTGTGTGATGCACAACCATATTCTTCACATATACCAGAATGCAATTTTAAGGATCGATGATCCTATGCGTACGTCACTTTAGCAGAATACTAAATTTGCAATAACTGTGTGAACAATATATGTTATGAATGATCTAGACATAGCATTGTATAACGTTGGAACGTAAATAATTAATGTATTTCGATTTAGGTTGGACGACCGGCGGCTTATAATTACCTTTAAGGGCGTTGAGCTTGTAAGTCAATGCTTTAGTGTGGTGATCCATGGGAGTGGCGGATACAGCAGCGATGCTGACCCTCAGTGAGGAGGGGATCACCGCTCGGTGGCTGGAGGTTCCGCCGCCGTTATACAGACCGTTCATATGAATGGCTGGGCCGTGCACTACCGTGCCAAGGTGGCCATTGGAGAGGCTTGGACACAGGTTCGGCTGATTCGGCAACCTGGGCGTGCCCAACCCCAAACAGCATCGGTTCAGTTGCATATACAATTGTTTTAAAGTATTATAGACATCAAATTGGTCGAGCAACTACAACAGAACAGACCATTTCGGCGTGTTACGGTATCATTATGTCCCATATCCGTTGTAACATTCAATACAGTTTAATGTATTTAACGTTAATTCCTAGTCTTACAACCCCAGTATAATGTTTATATTTAGAAACGCCCTGACACGTGACACTAAACCGTTTTTTGGAATACCACATTTGGACAATCATTTTGGATGAAGTAATTAAAAATAATGACGCATGATCCCCATTTTTCAAAACTTTTAAATATACACTATTAAAGTCGTGGGTGAAATGCATATTCTAAATTTCAACTTGTATGTTATCCATGCACGACCTTTCAGATATTACAGTGCTTTCACGGTTTGTGGTATAACCTGTGTAACCATATAAAGTAGGCCGATAATGGTGCAATTATATAATGCCAACCTATCAGCTTCATATATGTAAGCTCCGACATGCACGCCCTCTAAGTGGTGAAGATCCGTTGACGTTACACATGACGTGAATGTTTTCCGCCCGTGAGTGATTCGTTCTTCATGACCAGCAACGCAACCCTTATCGTACTCCGTACTGATCACCAGACTCCTTTCTTTTTCATAGGCTGGTTCCTCAGTCAAAGGGAGTTGAGAATCTTCTTCAGTGTAATCAGTCGGCAGACCTGGGGGCAGGCTTTGTGTTGTAATGGCACCGTACACGTCAGTCGATCTCCCGAGAAATCTCGAGACACGGATACAGGCGTCAGTTGGGCAAACTATTAGCAAACATGTTGTGCCAACTAGTAATAGCGCTCTCAGAATCAGACGTTCTGCTTCCATTGTTGATGGAGTGGAACTGCTCTGGGGGGAGGATCTTTAGGCCCGGGTTCAAAGCCGCACTTGCTACTACGGAGTCTACGACGGGCCATAAGGACGTTTTCAATTATTCTGGATCAATGCTCAGTAATCGAGGTCTCTATTAAAATATATGTGGATGGAGTTTACCTTTCAGGGGTGGATCTAGGGGGTTGAGAGTTTGCACCCCCCCCCTTGGGAACCTGAACATACATGTTAAAGTCGGATTTTCCGAGCACCCTCCGCCCCCGGTCGCAAATTTTCAGAGCACCCCCCCGCCCCTCTGGTCGCCAGTTTTCAGACAGCAACCCTCCCCTTGGCAAATTCCTAGATCAACCCCTGCCTTTGGTCTACAAAATCTCACATTGCGGAGAGATTTTATTGTGAAAGATAAAAAGATACAGCGATGTATTTATAAGGATTTATCAATGAATTGTTTTATGTCGCTTTTGGGTACTCCGACCAGGAAGTATGAAAGCCTGATTCAAACTCAGGACCAACTGATCTGGGTTCTAGTGTGCCAACCACTACACACTTGAGGTGTACCCTACCGTCTTATAAAGCGGAAAACTCACAAATATAACGACAGTTTCAAAGTAATTTTATTACTATATTTGTACACGTTATAAGTACAGTTGAGTCACCAGTTCCGTATGCGCAAATGACACAACACGGGGAAGAGTAGGAAGCGTCATTCGCTAGTGGTTCCAGTTACATTAATACCGTTTGATGAATACCATAACCGGGCACCATACGCCGTTAGCACTTAAACAATCGCCTTAAACTCTCCCGAAATTGCTTCAACGAATTAAAAAATGAAATCGGCAAGAGACGCACAGTTTCACGAACGATATAATCAGTGATGAACGTATCTTGACCACGGACACAAGGAAAACGGAAATTAAACTAAACATAAAAATATATATTTCTAGAAATACTTTGCACCAATCATTACTAAAATAAAACAAATTATCATCTAAATAAAATATCGATCAGAATAAAGAAATAATTTCTTCCACCAGGAAAATCTTGATAATACGTAGATAGCACATGAACGATGGCCCCCTGTTCCTTATGCCTGCATGGGAAGGGCTTCTACGAGTTAGAGGGCAGTCCACATTTAGCTATAATAGGGGATCTCGCATTATAATCACACTAAAGATACATCTTCAGTAAACTGGATATGGTCTCTTTAATATATTACCTAGATTACACGTATTTTGAGCTGAGCTTTCTTTTGATCCATATACATTCAGCTGCAACATTCAATTGTGAGGTCACATATTGTGTGTATGAGTGGGTCAAGGCAAGGACAAATTAACCCTAACCAATAAAAAACCAAAATATGGTTATCATAAACTCCGTTATCATATTATTATACGTTATAATGCATATAACATATCGTTGTTTATTATAAAGGCGTGACTACATTATTTTAACAAGGAACTGGTCGTTGCCTCAATAATAACAGGACCTGTGGGGCATGATTTCGTTTGATTTTCAATTCATTCTGACATATTCTTCAATGCATTCTTATATATTGAATCAAGAGGGAAGAAATAACTGAGATTGCGATGATGGTGAAGGTCAAATTGAAACAAGATGCAACCCGAAATAGGTGTTCCCATTCATGTTTTGTAAAGAGGGGGTTTCGCGTACGGAGCTGGGGGTTGCTTATACACTGGCATACTATTCCCGCTTAATGTCCGGAGCAGTAACATGCAGACGACGTGGTCTTTAGTCATAAGCCTAGCTACCGGCAACGTGGTTTGATAGCATAAATATGCCGGCCACGTGGTCTGATAGCATAAACATCAAGCAACGTGGTCAGCTGCCATAAACTTGCCGGCCATGTGGTCTGCTGACATAGTCATGCCAGTCACGTGATCAGTAGATTCACTAAGCGTCAGAGCTAGCTAATTCCCCTGTTCTGAGAACCACGTGTTTATTACAGATATCACAGTCCGTTCTGATTCACACTGGCCTTAAAATAAACTCCGCACCGACGTTTATTCTAAGGCAATGATTACATTACTTTAAAACAACACAAACCAACGCTATGTAAAACGGAAAGTGCACGTTTGCCAGAACAAATGTTCGCACCCGACGCAGTATTTCTTGTCTACTGGTCCTTCTACAGTACAGCTGGCTCTAGACCCGATACGGGTCATTGGCCGTGTAACTGCTACTACACAACAACCGTGTGCCTACAGTGTGCTACAGTGCTTATGGACACAGAATACATAAAGGAGAGGTGTGTAGCTCTGACATTATTTGTGGTGTGGCATAACAATGCTGACGAAGACTCTCTGGGCTCCTGATATGTGCTATTATACTACAGCGACCAATATGTAAGACGTAAACGAAAAGAAATCAGACCTTCAACTGTTAATTCTACATGCTACCTAACCTGGCATGTGTAACACAGTGACGCAGAAATAATGTTTTAGCGAAATTAAATAAAATATTCCAGTGACAACCAAGTTGACGGAACACAGCAACGATTTCGTGCGTAGCTGTTAATTTCAGAACTCAACAAACTACAATTGTGCCAGTGGTAATTAAACCTAAACACAAAACACTAACACTAACGCGAGCGCCTTTTTCCGGAGCTGAGCTCAGGTTGGTCCACAAAACTGAACATAATACTTCAGGGCTTGGAATGCCAAGCTAGAATAAATGAATACCGATAAACAAGGCCTCAAGATACAGCACAGTAAGCGAGATAAACGAGCGGCTAACGGCAAATCCATGAAATGAGATTCCAGCACGCGCAGGTTGTGACCTTGCTAGGGTTAGGCTTAGAAAGAAAAATAGATATAGATATAAAATACGTGATCTATAATGAAACAATTCTCTTTGGAATGTGGCTATTTGGTTTTAGGTAAGACCAAGCAAGGCCAAATTGCGCAGTATGGAAGAGTCAAGGTTAAAACAGCCGCGTCTCCGATGATTTTCAGCTTAGATTTCAATGAACTACCCATTCAGAAAACGCACGTAAAACAATTCAGTCAAAGACACGCATTTATAATTGCAATTGCCCAATAACGCTTTCAGTTTGTCATAAAACAATATTGCAGCGACCGATCACTAAAGGAAAGATACTTCCGCAGGTCCTTGTTTGCTGACATTGTACATGCAATTAAAAAAAAATGGAACTCCTTTGAACCTCGAATTCAAATATGTTAGTGTTGTAGGGTTATAAAAAGAGGAACTAGATGAGCATTGACTAAAACTGCTTAAAGTCTACCCAGAGTACCGGTAGCTAAAAAGTTAGGGTAAAATGAAAATTTCAACAAAACTGATGACTGGCGAAGTAATCTGCCCTTTGGTTTTGATAGTAGCTGCACTGAGTAAGAGTTTACAACAAGCGCACTTCCAGGTCCTATAACTTTGCGGTACACGTACTATAATCAGCGAAAGGAGGGAGCTATGTGTGTGTGAAGGGGGCCGGGCTGTAGTGTCCTCATTTGCCGTATTCTTATACATAATATATAGTCTAGGAATAAGGCATATACGCCCCTACGGCCCCTCCCCACCCTGTGTCCAACACAGATATACCAAATATCAGGACCGGTATTCTGATATTATCTCATACACTGTTTAAGTTAAGGTTCAAACCCTACAGGTCTGACAACACTCAGTCGGTCGAATAATGATATCATGATAACATCCGTCATCATAAGTCAAATACCACGTGCGACACTTTAGGGGGGTTAAAGGATCGCTTCAACTGGTTGAGTTTCTCCAGAAACACTGACTGGTCGGCCCCTTTCTCCGTGTTCTTGTGCACCCTGACGGGGGACGTCGGGTGGTTATACAGCCCGAAGTGCTGCAGGAGGAAGATGATGTTGTAGAGCACGGCTATGCAGCTCAGGCCTAGCTTGCCGGGGTTGCCCCAGGTACCATCCCAGTCGTCTGCGAATAGAAAGAGGTACCAGTATATTCAGTGGTTAATTTCACATAATTATCATTATTGGCGCATCATATATCTTGATCAGCAGTTCATTTCCATGATTTTAGGCATACTATCCACGTTACATAATAATTAAAATAAAACAAAAAATACCACAGTGAAAATCTACAAGTAATAAGTTGGCTGTTTATTCACGACGCTTTAACCACTTGTGGTCATATCGCGTCCATGGGAGAAGGAAGGGAAGAACGGAGCCATGTCCCGGGGGTAACCCCCTACTCTTTGCGAAGAAAGACATGGGATCTTTATCCTGCGACCACACAGAGATGGCCAAACGGGGCTCGAACCATGTACCGATCCACGTGCCGTTAGGCTCTCAGGTGGCCAGAGCGAGCTCTCTAACCCACTAAGCTATCGAGGCGGCCCCTACTACAAATAATAAGTATAAATCTTAGACTAAATTTTATCGCTGTCACTGACTAGAGAAGCGTCATGCCTCCAATGGTGGATTTCCCGGACCCAATGGTAACATAATGCATATCGTAGTAATTCTAGTCACTAGGGCAATAGCAATTAATACCACAGTAACGTCATACGTTTAACCTCTACCACAGAGAACGCCATGCCTACCATAGGTTATTTGACCGTTACCACCGTAACGCCATCCCTACCGTTGGTGAATTCACCGTTTCCGTAGGAACGCCATGTCTACCGTTGTTGATTTCACTGTTATTACCGTAGCGCCATACCTACAATTTCATGATGTCACCGTTTCCACAGTAATACCATACCTACCATTGTTGCTTTCACCGTTACCAACGCAACCCCATCCATCCATACCGTTGTTGATTTCACCGTTACCACAGTAACCCCATCCATCCCTACCGTTGGTGATTTCACCGTTACCACCGTAACCCCATCCATCCCTACCGTTGTTGATTTCACCGTTAGCAACGTTACCTCATCCATTCCTACCGTTGTTGATTTCACCGTTATCCCATCCATCCCTACCGTTGTTGATTTCACACTTACCATTGTTGATGGCATCGATGCCCATTTGCAGGAAACTGAGGATACCGCCTAACATGTCAAACATGACGGCATATATAGACCACCCTTCAGTGCTCTTCGTAAGATAATTCAAGTACATCTGAAAAGATATTAGGTTTAATTAGGGCATAAGAACTGACATCATGTAAAGTAAATAAGAACAAGCAATTGTCCAGTAACAGATCCATGGAATTTCGCTCACACAAACCTTAAAAACTAAGAGAAGGTACACCTCCAAAATGACCACATTAAGGTATTACTGAACGTGCCGTTTCTTAGATATTACCTAACAAGAACCAACAGATATTAATTAAGAGTTCATTACCCTGCGCCATTGGACTCACCTGTGGAGTATATTTGATGGGTGTTGTCCCCACTTTTATATACGACAGGTAATACAGATATTGAAGCCAGTTTATTTTCTCCATAATGGAAGCAACCAAAGTGCTGAGAATGGTAAACCAAAGGCCACCAACGAAAGTCCACATAGGAAGTGACACCCGCTGGCCGCCCCTTTCGTACAAAAGGCACTGGGCGACCAGTACAATGTTCATGACAACTGAGTGGAGCGTGAACAAGACGTCATTTAGATGTACTGGGAGTTCTCCTCTTGGATGAAGTTTCGTGTAACTTTTCTGCAAAAACGACACAACAGATAATGTTTGTATTACTATGTTTTGAACAAATTTTACACAGTACACAGTTGTAAGTGTCCTAATTGAAAATTTGTTATGGCCTTAGCATTTTACAGATTAAATAAGATATTATCAAAAGTACAGCAACAGTTGGTCTTATAAAGCCAGATATTGGCACATTGCATACAACACTACATTTCTTGTAACTTTTCTGCAAAAACGACACAAAAATTAATTTTTCATTACCGGTACTAATTTCAAACAATTACTACACAGTACACGGTTGTGGGCTCAACATTATCAATGCACACCTTGAGAATACATCATTAAAGTTGGTGGACACAGCAATCAATACAAATCTTACTAGTGTATTGATAAATATCTATACTATTCCAGTAGTGCAAGATCCCAGTTTTCGTGGTACATATACAGGTAATACGTTTTTGATTATTCACAATTTCCAAGTTGTTTCGTGGTCAGATCTCAAACTAGTGAAGTTTGATATGAACTTCATTTCTGACTACTCCATTGACAATTAAATTGGAAAATTGTTCTTACACAATGTGAAACGACTGAACGAAATATGCACCATGGAATCTGGACCTCCCATCTTATATGACTTGGTATCTACCTGAACACTGGTATTGTAGAACATGGCCACATTGAAGACACAGTAACAGATGTGGCCAGTCAAGTTGAGCGCTAAATAGTCAAAACTGAAGCCAACAACGCTCTTCCGCTTCCAGTTCTTATAGATCTGTGGGTAATAGAAGGCACCCCAGCAGCAGAAGTAAGCCCATCCTAGGATTATACTCAAGTAGCCAAACTCTATCTGGTGAACAGCCTTGATGTTGATACGTATTTTGAACAAATTTTGTAGCTCTGGTAACTTAGAACTGGTGCGAAATGACATGATGCAATGACCTGCCACCTCCTTGGAGTAGATTGGTATAAAGACATTGTGTGTTGATAGAGCCTGCACTGTGAAACTTCCAATGGTGTTGATGATGCCAGCATCATCCAACTGAACCTTGATGTCGACACTTTCGGTAAAAGGTTTCCTGAAACAGAAAATGGATATATTTGGATATTAAAACTTACCCGGTAAATGTAAAAAACAGACAGAACACTTATATTTAATATCCTCAACAAACAATTGTACAAAAAAGGATAATGATATATTTAAAGATTATGAAAAAATAATATGAATGGGTATTTAAAAAATAAAAACAATACAAGTATATACTAACTGCAGTAAATCTATTATATTTATTCTTTACAAATATTTCACATTAATATTACAAATATTTCACATTTAATATTACAAATATTTCACATTAATATTACAAACATTTCACATATTTCACATTAATATTACAAATATTTCACATTAATATTACAAATATTTCACATTAATATTACAAAATATTACAAATATTTCACATTAATATTACAAAAATTATATTTATATCCCCTTAATTGTCATTTTTAATATTTCTTGCCAAATGAAATATAACTACTACACGGAGATGTAATAAAACTTACAATGGCACAAGACTTATAAAACTTCCTGCTCCAATCTCAAATATAATATTGGTATTCGAAACATCAAATGGAAGGTCACCTGCAAAGATAATTTATTTAAGCTTATTAAAGTATTATATATATCATTGATTAATAAGTTCAAACAGGGTATACCATTGGGATCCGTGAGGTGGTCCCAGCCAGGGCTTGCATAGTACAGTGGTCCCTGCATTATACGGTCCCTCTATTATACAACTCCCTCTGTTATCTGGTCTTTTCTCTGTGCACGAAACACTTTTACACGTTAAAGCCCTTTATTATGCGACTCCGGCCTTGCTAATGCACACAATTTATTCACTTCTTTAACTCGCTGCTTGGTGGCGAGGCATGACAGTCAACTCGATTAGCTCTGAACAAACAACACATTGCGCTAATCTAACTGATTGTTAAGGAGCAGACATCTAAGAGCGCATCATTGTTATTCACACCTTTTGTGTACATGCAGACAAAGGCTGGAAGACACATTCAAAATGCTGATCTTAGGATCAGATTGCGATGCAAGTAAATGGCACAGAGCTGGAGAAACCATAATCAGCATATAAGCTTAGCAACTTTGTTAGACTGAATGCTGCTGCTATCTTGGATACGAGGAAAGAGGAGCCAGATCTGCATCAAAGACTAAATCTTAGAAATATATTGTACGATGAGGTTAAGACTGACGTTTGACTGCTTTAGCACAGCACAAAAACAATCCTTTGATGGGAAAGCTATTACATTGCTCTTCTCATTGGATCTAGGCTTAGCTGACTTCTCCGCTTTCAATAGATGTACAGCTTTATAGCTTTCAGCGACGTCACATTATAAAAGCGTCAGTGCTAAATGGATAGTCAACTGAAGTTAACCTGGAGACGGCTGCTGATTGGTATTTGTGATACTTAAGCGAAAACTGCCTATCTCTGGCCATCCTTCTATTATACGACTCCTTCTGTTATACAGTCTTTTCGGGCAGGCAGAATAGGAATGGAATGTTGGTGTTTAGGTCACTTTTGTACACATACAGGCTAAATTGGGCCAAGGAACCTCCCGAGACGATGAAGGATGAAGGATTGAAACATGCCCCAGATTAGGTGCCCGAGCCCGGATTCGAACCCAGGACCTATTGATCTGCGGTCTAGTGCGCTAACCACTACACCAGGGAAGCCCCCTCAGGCAGAATAGAATAACGCATGAACCACTGTAGTGATGACTGTATGTTAGGCATATATTTTTACATCATCCTATATGTCACAGCATGTGCTGATCACAAGTCATATTTAATTACAAATAGGTATATATACAGCTCTAGCAAACAGTCTATCTGCTGCTAGCAATATCATCAACAACATAAGCTTACATAATAGAATAATAAATAAAAAAATAATTTATAAAAATTAATATAAATTAACATGATAGCTGTACCTTTTTCTTTTACGTCTGTACTTTCAGGCTTTCTAATGAACCAAAAGTCCCAAGACATGTAAATTATAAGTAAAACAGAGGCCTGTACAGCTACAATGGCTACAGTTTTTCTTGTGATATATTCCTGATAGCTTATTGAAGGTGTTTTAGCCATTTGATCGCCTTGAAAGAAATTACTCCAAGGCTTTGATTAAACGTGTGCTACATATGAGTAAACTTTTCATTCACTTATGGGGATATATGCCAAAATATTGTTATGTAGGCAAAAGCAGCTGCTTCGTTGGCATTATTCGGCCTTGACCCTCAACTCAAGACACACGGGGAGAATATGATAATTCATCTCTAGATATCCAAACTATCCATTTCCTACTAAGAGCAATATTTTCATGATACAGAAGTACAGACATTGAACACGTAATATAGTGTTAGAATTTCTGGCAGATCTGTTGAAAGTCTCGTTACATTTAATCATCGAAAATCTATCTAAATGACTAGCCCTATTGAATTAATGAATTATCCCTCATTAAAAACAAGAACTACCGAAACAATATTTAAAGTCGAGGACGATGAGATCTGCGAATTTAGACACAGATCTCGCAGACCTTATCAGACACGTAGGGCCCCTGAGGGGGGGGGGGGGGTAGCCATGTCGCGTATCGATTTTAAGAAAAGGTCCATGTCGCGTGTCGATTTTAAGAAAAGGTCCATGTCGCGTGTCGACTTTAAGAAAAATTCCATGTTGCGTGTCGCTAAGTCTTATGTCGCATGTCGATTCTAAGACGACCCCAACTTGACGATGTCGCGTTGTCGATTTTAAAAATCACCCGTGTCGCCGTGTCGAAAAAGCCCCTGGGGCCTTACACGTGGACACAAATATATCTGTGTTTACATGTCTGAATAAAGGGAAGTAACAAGCACATGCCTCGTCAAATTAGCAAAGGATCCTCGCATCTTGGCTAGAACAATCTGTATGAGAGAGTTATTTTCATATATTGAGCGGCACCAGACACTGGAGAACCGGGGAAGTTGGCATCAGTTAAACATTTTGCTGTCCCGTTGTGGCTCGTTATCGACAGTTCGATCGTTACAGCATTTACCAGTAAATCACGCCAGATATTGTCCCTATGGCCCGGTATGACGCGGCTCCCCGCGCGCAGAACGCCCAATGCCGTTCGCTCGCCGTTTCGATACTCGTCCCACAGGCGAAACAGGCGGCTGTTGGTCTCCTTTGCGTCTGCGCGCACATTCCGCACCACCTCTTCCCGCCGCACGAACTCGGCGGTTACGGCTACCAACTGGGCCTCCTTGTTGAGGAGGTTGCAAAGGAGGTAGAATGGCAGGTCACCTGGGGAGGTTAAAAGAGAGAATGTGCTATCAGAAATGCTGTTTATGCCGTTTATTGTAAATAGTTGTAAAAATCGTTATAAACATCCAAAAAATATGGCAGACAAAATCACACTTGACGGCTTGTAAATAGTTGTAAAAATCGTTGTAAACATCCCAAAAATATGGCATCTCCATTAATTATTCCCGTTATAGATCATTAACTTAGTTGTCTTTTGTTGGTCGAGTTATTATCAAAGAATGCCATCTTCACACCACGCCATCACCCATTCCTTGCGTCATTGCACACGGTACGCTTGATGCACACGGCCCGCTAATCGCTTCGCGCACCCCTGCCTCCAACCCAATCGACCCGGCTGTGTGATTCACGCGCCCCCACCACGCTTCACGCGCCCCCACCACGTTCCCCCCCCCCCACCCCTATAGACCGCCACCCCACCCACCCTAACTCACACGGCCGTTGTGGTAGTACGGCCGTTACGTCCATACACCGTATGAAACAACCATTATAATTGGAGTGGAAGCTGAGCCATACCCGCTGCAGTGATATAGGTCTAACCACAGCTAACCAAGAACAGTTTTTAGTCAGGTGAATAAAATGCTTAAAAAGAGCTGGTCGCATCTGCGATGCGAAGTTTTGATTGTACGTTTATAGCATGCATACCCCGTGATGACTTTAGGCAGTGGTTATCGAAACAGGGTTTCGTTTAACGATTTTCGGCATTTAGTCACCGCCGCCATCCGCGTGCGTCCGACGTTCGGTGTTTTCGCTTTTGCATGTTTTCAAAACTTAATTGGTTTTCAGTGTTGTTTAATTAAACCTTAAGTAATTTGCCAAAATGGTAAAACTTACCCCCGAGTTGATCGAACAGTCGGCACAGTTTACGAACCCCGTCCGTGACCGAGAACTCGATTTGAGAGGTTGGTCCAGCCACATCCCGTCCGTCGCGGCGGCTGAAGGGGGGTGGGGGGGGGGGGAGGGGGTGGAGGCAATGTATTGGGGTTTCCAGTAGAAGGGTCGTGTGCAGTGTGTACGGCGTAAGGGGCCGAGAGGAATACCTCATTTAACTTGATGAAATTATGTCCATAAAAACACGTTAGTGCCACCCTGGACTGGAGTACAGCTAGCCCCATGTGACGTTGTTGGGAAACAATGCCACATGTCCATTCTATCAAATCGTGTACGGCATTTTACAAACACGCGTGGCGAGAAGCGGTGCTGATGGCGAGAACTTTTTGGGGTATGGCAATAGTTTCTAAAAGTATGCATCTTACAATTTATCTTGTTATTTTGGTTGAAGTCTCCGTGATTACGACGATATCGTCTGTTAGTTTTTTGAAGCAGCGGACAACTCAGTTCTGGTCGCCACTTACCCACCCAGTAGAAAAACTGCGCATGCGTACATGTCGTTAAAACCGCACCATTCGCTTGGTGGCGTTTCATACACCCAGCCATTGATACGCAATAAGCGAAACGCCACCTAGTGAAGACGCTGGTGAAGAATGACCAAATACGAAATGGCGCGATAAATAACAAGAAAGTCTCATTTCAACCGACTTGATAGTAATGCGATACTTTGTTAGTTCATATGCATGTGTGTTTTGTGGTAAATATGAAGTTAAAGTATCAGAGTACAAAATGACAAGGGTTTGATGGATCATGCGGTTAACAACACTTAGTCGCCCGCAAAAACAAATCTTACACCTTCATTTTCTACATGCGGACATGGGACTTGTGTGTAGCAACAACTGTCTCATATGAGACTAGAGTATAGCTTGTCAGACAGTAATGCCTAACGGATCACAGGCAGTAGCGGATCACTTCGCTGTTCACCATCGAATCATTTCTATTAAAAGCCACTCAATGTAATAAATTAGAACTTATTTGAAAGATAATTACCCACAACTTAAAATAAGTCCACAAATGTGAGATTTTACCAATGTTTACACTTTTTTTTTACCTCAAATGCACTTTCGGTATTGAACTCTTTGCTCCACAAGTTCTCGTGCGAAACAGCAACTTCCATTTCAACAGACCATTCTTGCCAAAGTGAATACATCTGTATATAACTGAGGTAATTTTTTTATAGCTGTATATACCATGAACCTTCATGAAAATAATCAGATCCCTCCATAAGGGTATGGGTGAATCACGAAACGGATTCCGTTTCGAGAAATGGAGTAAGAATAGGCGAAAACAGAGTGGTTGGTAGCCGTATTAGTAGTGAATACAAATTAATATAAAGATTGCAAAGATTTCATCCAGTCTGTCATGTAATACTTTGTTATTTACAATATCACAATACCAATACTGCAAATACAGCCACTAACCACTCTGTTTTTCGCCTATTCTTGGTCTGTTTCATAGTTTACCCATACCGCTCCATGAAGCAGAATTGCTGTTAGCCTAGCGTTAGCTTTCTCTGCAGTATCGGATCAGTGACATGCGTCTTTGCCGCAAAGCTTTACAGCCAGGTGGCATGCCATCAGTCAATGTTCCCATATCAGTAGCAGTACGGCTCCAAAAATATCAAAATAAGCTATAAATTATTATACTAAGCTATAAACTATATGCAATATTAAATCAATGACAACCTGATTTCGTATTTTTGAGACAGTCCTTGCAGTAAGATACCGTCATTTACGTATGTTTTGGAACACCCGAAAAATAATTACAAACCTGGGTGTTTCAAAACCTACAGTCAAAAAAATTAATTAATTTTGCAGCTGTTCCAAAACTTTGATACTTTTTCTTTCGGGGCGGGGGGGGGCTTGTACGGTCAGTCAGCCCAAAAGCTTCCGTAGCCGTAGCCACCACAGGATGCGTGTAAGGGGCAGGGTGGGGTAAGGTCATCACACAGTATTTGGCTTCCTTGCTTCCTGTCAAACAAAGCCTGGCACGAGGGTAAGGGGACCGGTCGAGAAGGAGGGGGAGGGGTGGGGGGTGTCACAAACTTAGATTAGTGTCGGTCAACCAACTCTGAAGGAGAGAAGAGAAGCGGAGAAATATGCGTCACATGGCTAGGCAGGGGTGGAGGGTGGTGCAGACAGAGCAGTCAGGCAGCGCAGAAATAAAACAATGTATGCGAGTTGGGGGGAGGGGGTGGAAGGGGGTGCAGGGAGAAGCAATGGGTAGAGGTTGGTGCAGACAGAGCAGTCAGGCAGCCCAGACATAAACAATGTACACAAGTCATGGGTGGGGGGGAGAGGCGGTCAGTCAGAAGTTTCATGGTTTCACCGCCGAACAAGTACGCGACACTGCCAGAGCCATGAAATCTGCTTTCTTGTTGTAGTGAATAAACTATTGAGACCGATTTCAATGTTATATGTCTTATATCTTCACGGCCGCGACTTAAATAAATAGATATATTTTCGGAAAATGAGGGTGTTCTAAAACATTGATACAAAAAAACTACCCACCATCTGTGGTGTTCCAAAACATACAGCCACAAAAAATCATTATTTTTTCCAAAATTGGGGGTGTTCCAAAACATAGGGACATTTTTGGTGTTCCAAAACATACGTAAATGACGGTACCTGCTTTACCGCCTAAAGTGATCTATTACTGCCTAATACAGCACCCTACAACATGGACCAGTTTTAGACAGGTTGTTGCCAGAGAATGATTAAGTTCGCTACACATGAAAAGAGCCTGCATTTCTGAAAAGAATGAGCCTAAGATGCTACACATGAGAAGAGCCTGCATTTCTAAAAAAAATGAGCCTAAGATGCTACACATGAAAAGAGCCTGCATTTCTGAAAAGAATGAGCCTAAGATGATGCACCAGCTCCTTAGGAAACATTGTCAATCAATTCTTAGACAAAAGTGATCCACTACTGCCTAACAAGCAGTCTAGTCCTGCAAGTGCTTCCAAACGACAACACCTGGGATGTTTTGCATCTCTTAAGTAAATCCACACCTTGTACAGCACTCTCTTACCAATACAACTTGCACAAAAATGTGTTAGCATATTTTAACACATATAAGCATTATTAAGCATCCTGTAGCGCCAGAAAAAATTTGCACCAGTAACAACTGGTGTCCCTACAATATCTCTAAAGAAAGGTGGGGGGCAAAACTGAAAAGACTGACAAGCAAAACTTTGGCATACAGCGGAAGCTGAGAATACTCCTCGCATTGAATGAAGAATTGCACAAACAACTTTTTTTCATCACAATTATCCACTTTCGGGCATCAGGGAACCGCCCCCCCACCAAATTTGTAAATTAGGGGCTGCCGGCTCACTGACGATATTCTGAGATCCACACACCTCCCCCTGTTGTTTGTTCAGTGAGATAGTCTTGAATGCAAATTAAACATCAATGAAACACTGAAAGAACTTCCACTTAATTGGTATTTTCAAAGATTTGAATGCAACAATGACGCAGAGGAAGTAAAGTCAGACCATTTGAAATAAACAACCATGACATGTCGTTTGATGGCGCGCACGGCAGCCAGAAAAGCTCAGAAATCGCACAGCAGGAATTTTATAACCAGAAGTTATCAAAACATAAGCATCAAGCAATGTCAGATCACAAATTGGGACCCAGGAGTCGCAAACTCCTCCATAGGGTCGAAGGAATGCAGCAATGCATTGATACTGCTGCCAACATCAAACAGATTATTAAAAATAAATAAATTTAAAGAACTTTCTCAGAGATTCATACGTATATCTTAATATTTCCTTATTCTATGCAACTTAATATATTACTTAACCCTTTAGCATGTTTATTATGATGGAATTTCTTCGATTTTTCCGGAATCTATCAGTACGTTGGTTTGTCTGTGTGTGTGTAGGTGGGCGCGTGCGCACTTTGTAGGTCGCAAGATGCAACATTTCATTCTGTAACTTTACCCATTGATAGATATCCGACATGGCTCCCTCAAGTTCTTCAGCGGGGTATGTAGGTCAAAGTTCAAGGTCACAGAAGTTTTTTGTTTGTTCCTTAACCATTGGTAGATGGGACCAAAAATCGGGAAAGTAACGGTCACAGTTTTCATTTAATGACGCTGTACATTATGTCACGTATTGAGCCCATAGGTAACTTGTATCACGTCTTTGAATTTTGCAAATCGCCTAAGTAGTTTTTAAATGGCTAAACCTTAACATAGGCTCCTACGAGAGCTATTAACTATCAAGAACAGCTGGTCGACATCGAATGACTCGTCACTTGGCTATCACAATGTCAACACAACGCGGTTTGTCAATCATATTATAACAACATTACAGCGAGGCTCTGCACTGTCGCGAGGGGGAGGGGGGATTCAAGCTAGGGTGGTGGGATGATAGAGTTGGTTGCTATGAAACTACCGGTAATGTGTATGGTAGGGATGTAGAAACTAGAAATGTAGACAGCAACTAAATAAACAGGCAGTTTGGTTTTAGCTGTCCTCCGAGTGAGATCGTTGAGCCTGGGGGCGAAACTAAAGAGTGATTTCACTTTTGGGGTGGAGCCAACAATTGAGAGGATGCTCAATATAGCAACAGTTTTAGAACTGCCGGATCTGAGGGATCAATATGGATCTGAGGTATCAAATATGCCAAATATAGATCTGAGGGGTCAATCTGAATCCAAGGTGTCAAATCTGGATCCAGTGTGTCCATACCCGGCATCTATTATCTGGGTGACATGCTGGGGCAATTTGGCCTTGCAAAGCTTTTTTAATATTGGAGGTCATTACTTCAATAGAAATATAGTACAGAACATATCCCTCAATCAAGCAGGGATTTTCAATTTTGGTTACTCAGCTGCTGTTTACCCACCTCAAAAAAGGGCTTTTGGTCACAATATGTAAAAGAAATTCATAGAGCTCACAAATTAATATGACAATAAAAACTGCAGCCATCTATTAAATTTTGAGGTCAAAATGTGATAGCCTGATCTGCTGGCACCATATTGTTTGTATACACTGAAAACTTTTTTTTTACCGGATAAAATTTGGGCTCGTAATCTGAGTCTGATGCAATAATGGAACTTTTTTTACCATTAGTTTTGAAAATAATGTTACAATCTATATATATATAGATATTTTCTGTTCTTGCAGGTTATAAAATTCCTGTAATCGAAAATATGGGTGCCACACTGGTAAGTACTTCTAATAATTTAGATATCTTTATAATATTTAATAATATTATATTATGTTCTGCTGTTTATTTTATAGAAGTGTAAATATAGACATATATAATATAATATTGCTTTGCAAACTACTAAATTATTATTAAGGTATGTCTGCATGCTACAAGTCTAATCATATCAAATAAAAAATATATTACCAGTACTAGTACTACAAATTTTGCTTTTGCTCATCCATCTCAATATGATTATTTTTATATCAAACCTGTCTATTTGTACCAGCTATCATAATTATAGCCTGTTGATCTATATGCAAATGAGAAATATTTTATCTTTTATTGTTTAGATAAAGCTTAAGCTATTTATTGTTTTTACTTTTTTAGGACCAGTTTGACACAATTGACCTGTCTGATAACGAAATACGCAAGCTAGATGGGTTTCCTTTGTTGAAAAGATTGAAAACGATATTATTAAACAACAACAGACTTGTGTAAGTATATAAATTATTGCACAGCTCCTGTGGCTTTACATTTTTCTGATATAAATAGCATTGATGTCTGCGCTCTATCCCAAAAAGGTCACACTATGTCACCAGTATTAAACTTGTAATTTTGTAATTAAATTAAATTGTAATGTATTAAATGTTTCTTGTTGAACATGAGATTTTCTGAAAGACAGTTTTACCATAATAACATGGTATTAATACAGATATATAGCACGATTTGCTGCTCTTTATGTTGATAATTATAACTGGCGTTGCGCCTCAGACGAATCTGTGAACACCTGGAGGAGTCACTACCCAATCTGGAGACCCTTGTCCTCAGTAACAACAGCCTTCAAGAGCTTGGTGACCTGGATGTCCTGGCTACAGTGAAAAGCCTGAGAGTACTCAGGTGAAGTTTTGTCTTTTTGCTCTTCATTCGCAAGTGGTTACGGCATCCAGGTTTTAGTGGGAGCTGCTCCAACCTATACTAAAAAATGTGCTGCAGTTCAGGTGTTTACTGTGTATTGTTGCTCGGTATATACCGGTAGACGCCATCTCCTCTTTCGAAATGTGTAGTGGGTCAACCCCACATACCTGTTTATGTGTCCCACCTGAACCAGTGACATAGCATGAGCCTGTACAGTTTAAAATGTCATGAAGGCAATCAATTAACTCAGTTTTAACTACCGGTGGACTTTAATTAAGATTTAACTGCATTAGGTAAAGTAAAAAAGTTGTTCAATAATATTTGTATGATTGTTTCTACATTATAACACACTATATAACACATTTTTATAATTACTTGGTAGTGTTATGCGTTTTAGATGAACAACCATGTTAAGTTCGTGACAACGAGTTCAGCATTGCCCTTGTGGCAGGCGGTTTTAAAGATTTATAATAAATTTTATTTGGCAAAGTATTTCTTTCCTTTACATACAGTTTGCTGAGAAATCCTGTGGCCACTAAGAAGCACTTTAGGTTGTATGTAATACACAAACTGCCCCATCTGCGACTACTGGACTTCCAGAAGATTCGACAACGGGTAGGCTTCATTATTAGGATTCCTTTGGTACAAAATGCGGTAATACCGTGTGTATTATACTGTTTATTTTCGGGTACTCATGCGCACCTCTACCCTGTGACGCTTTGGATTTGCTTTAGTTTTCCCTATAAATTATGTGATAAAATTGCATTTTATTACTGGTTATAACTTTAAATTTGAACCTATCCGTTGGCAGGAACGCGAAGCAGCGTCTACGATGTTCAAGGGCAAGAGAGGGCAGCAGTTGGCGCGGGACATTGGCAAACGGGCAAAGACGTTCGTACCCGGGGCCCCCGTGCCCGGTGGGGCGGCCAAGCCGGCCGCCCCTGCCCCTACCGCCGCCACCGCCCCAGCCGCGGAACCACATGACAGAAAAGCCGAAGTGGAGCGAATTAAGGTCGGCATTGACTTCGCATATGGACTTAAACTTAGCTGTCTAGAACACCGTAAATAGCTGATGCGTCACCCAGTAGCGGGGAGGTTCTGATCTCGGGCTATGTAGGGTCTGTCCCATCAGTCATCTATACTTCGCACCATCCAACCTTGTTATGTTCTTTAGACCGATTGCAAGAAATTTTTTTTTTTGTAGTTTTCGGCCGCTTCTTTGTACATGAAAGCTAAAGTGGGCAAACAAAAATTTCTCCTGGGACAATGACATGGGGCTAGTTAATTCAGCAGCTCTGCCTGCTTACCACTTGAGCTGGGGAGTTTCCCCTTAAAACGACTTGTTGAGCAGCGCTATATTTACCTCTTGTTATCCTCTGTAGATGCTTATAGCCGACGCCACAACCTTGGACGAGGTGGAACGGCTCAACCGGATGTTGCAGACGGGGCAGTTCCCAGGCCCGGAGGGCGCGGCCAACGGTCACGAGGTCATGGGTACGTGATGACGAAAGCGAGGCTAGCGTGATGACGTCATTCATTACTTAACCCAAATTAAATACAAATTAAGTAAAAAAACAAGCGCTGCAAGCAACGGTTGTTGACGTCTTGTACTGGAAGATTTGACGTATGGAACACCGTAAAGAATATGTCGGACGCTTCATTGCGAAGAGCTATACCTGTATACAATATCATGCTTTTGATGTTTAAGCCATAATTCAATGATAAATCATATTTAATTTTCACGTATATTAGGGTTATTCAAGAAGTTCTGGGGGAGCACCTCTCATCAACTCGCTGAACCTAACTCGTTTTCTTGAGGTTTTGTACATGAAATGGAGAAATTCATTTTAAATTAACCTGGATCATACATCTTTGATCTAGCTTCCATACAAACATATGTATAAAATATCATGCTTTTGAGGTTTAAATTAAATGATAAATATATTTCAATTTAAATTCATTTTAAATTAACCTGGATCATACATCTTACTGCCATAAAAACATATCTGGACAGCCCTTTCAGGATTTTTCATAATGGTCATTGTTTATTCGAAGGTTCCGCATCATGCCGTGGGTGGGGCCGGCCTCTTCTTTCGAGTCTGCCTCACTGCGCTCAAGAGGCATATTTAATAATGCAGTCAAAGCTCCTTATCATCGTAATCGATGAAGTCATAAATTATATATAATTGCTATGCTACAAGTATGGATAAATATATATACGGACTAATTAATTTATGTCGCAGTTTAATGTTGGGTGCTATACATTTGTAGTTTGTCTATTAAGAATTATCTTAAATTAGAATTAAAATTCAGTGTCTTGTTTGCTTGTACTACTTTCAGAAGAGGAGGATACTTGAGCGGCCCCTTCGTTGGACCCCAAGACGGTCTGTTTTGTACATAAGAACAATTGCAGAGTTTCATCGCCATCATTGTCGACACATAAGATGTCCTGTGACAGTTGTTATGATGGCAAACCGCGACGCAGCACGTAGTGTTTCCTCGAGTAGCCACTCGTGGGATAAACACAATTTGTGTACCAATTATCAAGTGAACAGCATATAAACATTTACATTGATACGTGACTTTTGTGTGATAAATTTATTGACTTGTTTCAGGAAGGTTTGCTCTTTCCGGAAGCGCATGGGATGATGAATCTTCCACTGTCAATTAAATTGTGGGACGTAGTTAAATTCCGGGATTACTCAGACTTTTCGTTTGTTTAACTGTGTAGACAGAACAATTAGGATATATACTACACGTTGATGAAAGCGATGACCAGTAAAAATCAATGTTTGCATGTCGAACCAGAAATTCCAATGAGAGAATGCTTTATTACTTACACATATTTTTAAACCGCATGAACAGATTCTTGTTGACCGAAACTCGTGAAACTTCTATCACCCAATTTATGCATCTTTCGATGGGGGCTGGCTTGTGTACCTGAGACAGTTCAAGGATGATCTGTCCATCAAAAAAAAAACAGTCCACATTCCATTAGGTCAAAATCTTGCTTCCAGGTGAATGATTTAAAAGATTTAAAATACGGCAATCAAGGAATGATATATGGAACCTCTTTATGCGTCGGTGTTTTCTTTAGGAACTTTGTGTTAAGTGATTTAAAGTCGTTTTTTCCAGGTACAATGAACTCCGTTAATCGTGGCAATGTAGAACTTAGTTCAGAATCTGAACTTCAGATACACAATTGGTCGCAGTTTAGAAGCTGGTTGTTCAGATACAGATTTGATCGTGCGTGTATAGAGCTTATTGTTCAGATACATATTTGGTCGAGAGTATAAAGCTGGTTGTTCAGATACACATTTGGTCGGGAGTATAAAGCTGGTTCAGATACACATTTGCTCCGCAGTATGAAGCTGGTTGTTCAGATACACATTTGGTCAGGAGTATGAAGCTGGTTGTTCAGATACACATTTGGTCTAGAGTATAAAGCTGGTTCAGATTCGCATTTGGTCTCACCAAATTAGAAGCTGATTCAGATACACATTTGATTGCACCATTTTATAAACTGGTTGTTCGGATGCACATTTGATCTAACCTTCAGAAGCTGGTTTTACACATGCACATTTGATCTAGCCTTAGAAGCTGGTTGTTCAGATGCACATTTGATCTAGCTTTGAGAAGCTGTTTGTTAAGATGCACATTCGATCTAGCCTTTAGAAGCTGGTTGTTCAGATGCACATTTGATCTAGCCTTGGAAGCTGGTTTTCAGATGCACATTTGATCTAGCCTTTAGAAGCTGGTGTTTATGATACACAATTGATCGCGGTCTAAAAGGTCTGGTCCGATAGAAGCAAACCCTTCATCGATCAACAGTACAGGGCTTTAATCCGTCTGACGATGTCCAGATGGATTTTCGCCCTTGTCGGAAATAAAATCTTGATGAACGGATGTTGTTTCCTTCGTTTTTTATTTATATTTAGTATTCTACAATCTTAAAAAGCTGCAAAAGAAGCCTCTTCGCGGAGGAAATGTAAACCCGCCGTACAACTCGCCTGCGAGGTGGCAGTATATAAATTCATATATCACAAATGCATAGCTTGTGGAAAACACTGTCGGAAATAATTTGTTACTAGCCTCTGTGTTCTCGTACAATGATTTCTAGTGTGAATAACTGACTAACGTTGCCTTTACTGTCTTCAGTAAAACCGGAAACCACTAAATCTATATGCAAGCGCTTCTACGGTATTACTATTTGCGTGATTACATCTTGAAACCTGTAATGCAGCATACATGGTCCGAAGGCAAGGCGCAGTTCCCATCAGTGCTCCCAACAGAGCAAGCACTTCGATGCAAGACTGGATCTTTTCCTTAATCTGAAGTCAACGCTGACAACGTTGGAGCTGAAATACAAGCATAAATATCGAATTGGAAAAAGTTTACTAACACCTACATTCCGAGCAAAGTTAATTGTCCGCCCGAAGCGTTCTTTGGCGATTAAATCCTAGGCTAGCATTCGTTATTATTATTCGTTATTGCGTTTAACTGAATGCATCAACCGCGAAGTCATTGATTTCTCTCCTGGGTTCGTGCACACGAATAACCATAGAAGTACTCCTTCTAAGCCATCCTATCAGTATTGATAAACACAATGTACGTTCCATGAGTTAACATTTGCCATTATGCCCATTGTCCTTACGGGCTTCCGTTTATTGGCAGCACTGAGCTGCAGATACATCTGGGTTAGACCTCTACCGGGGATGGTTCCACATTATTATCTCATTATTGCATGGTTTTGGTGTTCACTAGTCTACAATATAATTAATTAGTAACGCATTATTATGTTAGGTTGTTTGAGTAGACTCACGGTCTGTAGCGATGAGTGTCGTGCCGTGGCTACAGGACAAGCCGGTAACTCTAAACGGCTCCTGGCAGTCGAAGGTCACCTCCTGTGGGGTGTCGCTGTCCTGTTCCGGCCTCCCAAGGCGACCCCGGGCGCTCTTCCCCCAAGAAAACACCTTCCCGTCTGTGAACAACGGACCATCATATATGACCATTTTATGTTTAATGTAAGTAAATAAACAATTCATTTGGCATAGAGGTAATATGCTAAATAATCAAGGATTGAATTCTTGCACAATTCTAATTATGGAATAGGAATTCAAATCGAGGCGGATCGAATAGCATTCATAATACAATCCCAAAGTAGTCGTACTTTGAACATTTGAGAGCCCCAATAAATCAAAAGGCACTTTTGGTAAGGGTAAATTCTATAAATAAAATAAATAAATGCGCTGTCAGCTAGATGACAGTTGTCACGAGCGAGAGGAAAAGATGTTGTACGTGTAGATCGATACGTTAATTAGGGCTGTAACAAACGTAAGCGCACGTAGTAGCTATCATGTAAGACTCTAGCCCGAGACATGTGTACCAAGCTTTCAGGGTGCATCACTTTACAGAAGACATTGCTAATCAAGTGTGGAAACCAGCTGGACTTATTTGTGATAACCCACCCTCCGTGGCAGCCACGCTGAAAGTGTCTCCACAGGCCACCGTCTGAAGGTCAAGGCCATCGAAAGCTTCAACTTTCTGCGGCATCCGGTTGTCTGGATCCGGTGTGCTGTATCCGAGCTGCCCGAACTGGTTGGATCCAAATGTATAACAATCCCCATCCGCTGAAACACGTAGACAAATTTTATGTATATCTTTGAAGAAGATTCGATTAAATATGGTTGAGAAATAGTGCACATAATTGTTCGTCATGATGAGGCTTTAAAATATCATCTCGTGTTAGGGGGTCAGCCCGCGGCCTCGTAGGTAGCGTAAAGAGTACGGGTTTGACCCCCGGGTCATCGAGTCCATTTATCTTACGCAAAAGCAAACTTGCACAAAGAGGGAAGAACACCTGACCTCAATTAATACCAGCAGTAAATGCTACAACGCGTTAATCTGATTGTTGCCGACGGCGACCAAGGTCCTTGACAACCCATGAGGATCATCATGAATTACGGCTAATCTGCTTTCTTTGCCAAAATAACGCTATTCATTATGTATTATTTAATCATTGCTTGAAAGAATAAAGAGAAAATACAGATATCGAGGTTTATAGCAATCTGGATTCAAAGGGTGGGATATATCAATCTAAAAACCCTCTGCCATTAAAATGGACAACTTATAAAACAGGAACATGTGGATTCTCCAGTGTCTTACCCGTTATGGCCGCAGAATGAGTGGTGCCCAAAGCCACAAACTTGACGGTTGTATCACAGAAAGGTTGGGATCGCACTGGAGTGAATGTGTGAACCTCCTCCAAGGGTCTATCCGGAGCGTCCAGGGCCAGCTTATTGTACCTATCACAATACAAACAGTCAAACAACGCCTTCAGAACAATCCATACATGTATATAATGGTACTACAAGCGGTATGATACGGTGAGTGCATCTCCAGGCCCTGGGCGATGAGGGCCCGTGGGGTATCATACAACTGGGCACAATAAATTAGTTTGCGATAGTATACCTAAATACCAAATATACCATTATAAGCGACGACGAAGAATACGTTTAATGCAAATGAATTTGATAGTAAGTACGACGACAGTAACAGTACTTTTAATAAGCAATGATTTGAATCGTCTAACATTCTGATAGGAATTTAACTGGGCCGGTCAAATAGCATTCACAACACAATTAATGGGCCTAAATGGTGCGTACGTCTAATACTTAATACATAAGAAATGGCACATTTTGTAAGATTAATTCTCGCAAACAATTGCTACTGGCCATTTTAAGACTTATTATTGTCATTACAGAGGGGGAAATGTACAAATTGTAAGCGACGACAAGGCATACGTTTAACGTTAATAACTGAGCATATACGACCACAGTAACTATACCTCATTGTAATAATTTTGACCATCATAATCACAGTGAAGTTAAATACAGCAACAATGTTGCTGAAACACTCAGTTAAAACACACGACGTTAACAACGAAACAACGAAGCGTCTTCTGCAAAAACCGACCTATTGCTCCCGGAACAGAGCATGTGCGACTCCAAAGTGAGGATGACGGAGTTGTCGACCCCGCACACGACACGCGAGGGGCGGTATTGTTCGGGAAGTCGCACCAGGCGCGGAATGCAGTGAGAGTCCTTCGTGTCCAACCCAAGGCGTCCTGCATCCAAGCAAATAATTGTTATCGCCCGTGTTTTTTTGTTTTTTTTCGGGGGGACGGGGGGGAGGGGGTCGTGTTTATAGTTTACGAAGAATAAATTTCTTTATTCCCAGGTCACTATGAATTAAATAGAGAACTCCCCGCATACAAAGGAAGGGCGGATACACGATATAAACTGGTGATCTCCCGATCCACAGTTAATTAATATTATAATTTCCAGTTCACGATTAAAGAAAATCCTTCATTACGACGGTCGGATATTACCCGCTCCCAGTTCACAAAGAATTGTTTTCATCTTTCTCAGTTCACGGTGAAATCAAAAGCTCATATCAGAGTGTTTGAGACCTATAGGATGTTAATTGCCAAAAGACAACAGAGCACGTGCGTTCACGCTCGTACCGTTCTCTCCTCGTCCCCAGGCGAAGACTTCGTGCTCGTTGGTGACAGCCAGGACGTGCGAGGCGCCGCAAGACACCTGCGTCACTTCAAACCCAAGCAGCTTCTCCACAATCTTTGCCTGCAAATAATTTGTAGACGGCATCACAGAGTTTTGTTACGAAGATGTATTCGACAAAGGAACGTCCAAAGTAAGTTTCAACGCAAGAATCCAATGATCATTGTAAGGGCCGAAAATTAACTGCAAGTAAATAATAAAGTACCTTCGTAACTGTCACACGGCAAATATAGCACGACCATGATATAGTTTTTTTTAGTACGCATGCAGATGGATTGGACCACATAACAGAATGATGATTCCTTTAACATGCGATTCCTACCTGAGCGACATCGTTGTCATTTCCATGACCGAGGCAACCATTGGCTCCACTTCCGAATGACATCAAAATGCCGCGATCTGCGGCAAGAGCAATATAGCCAGGGCCACTGCACGTATACTATAAATTATTCTAAATGTTTGGGAACTATGAAACTCAAAGGCCAGTTTAAAGGACATTAGTTCATGACAGAATATTTAGGGGCATCTGTTTGGTTCGAAACACCGTTCCTCGTATGTCACGCATGTTGTGAAATGTATAAGACAGCTGATATGAGTTCTGGTACTTCACCTGTGAGACGTAAAGCCGTAAAGAGGTCGCCACATGACACGTTGGATGTGAGTTCTGGGAACTGACCTGTGAGACATGCAGTAAAGAGGTCGCCACACGACACGTTGGATGTGAGTTCTGGCAACTGACCTGTGAGACATGCCGTAAAGAGGTCGCCACACGACACGTTGGATGTGAGTTCTGGCAACTGACCTGTGAGACATGCAGTAAAGAGGTCGCCACACCACACGTGTTGGATGTGAGTTGTGGTAACAGCCGTAAAGAGGTCGCAACACGACACGTGTTGGATGTGAGTTCTGGTAACTGACCTGTGCGACATGCCGTAAATAGGTCGCCACACGACATGTGTTGGATGTGAGTTGTGGTAACTGACCTGTGAGACATGCCGTAAAGAGGTCGCCACACGACACGTGTTGGATGGTCACTGCAGATTGTCCCTCCAGGAAACGGGGCACAAATGTCGGGATCGGACTCTCCGTGGCTCCCGGCAGCGCGCCAACCTCGCAGCTCACGGAGGAGGCCTGTAACCCAGAGTCTACATTAAGCCAACTACATTACGTATATTCAGTTTCAGTGGGTCGCGCAAAACATTACAGCTCTACCTATATTTTCAAGCAATGGAAAAAAACAGCTTGTTTCATACCGCCCACAGGGACCGCACATATATTAAGGGACAGAGAACCGTGCGGAGATTGAGGGCTTTACATCTCTCCGTAAATGTTAATACCGCATTCGCTTCACAGCTTCTAGTTAGAACAATACACAGTGAGCAGATTGAGGGAAATACTCCGTATTAGAGGAAAACTTGAGAAAGTCTGAAAGCGATATTCGTCTCAACCAAAATGTTCCACAGCTCTTCACGTGTCTCACCTCCCAGATGAGGAGTCTGCCGCTTTTGCTAACAGCCGCCTTCTGTGTCCTGCCCGTCGACACCTGCACGATCTGCGTGTCGCTGCTGGGCAGGTTAAGGGCGACGGGGCGCGTCAGCCCGCTCCCCCAGCAATACGCCAAACACTTCCGACACGGGGGCTTCTTGTGCACCGGCGCGTCCTCCAGAGCTATGTTGACCGAGGCGCCTACCACCATGCAAAATATGGGCATTAATATAATACTATTATATTAATATTATGATAATGCGGAAAATAAGCTTTCATATGACCAGGACAATTTTATTCTTATACCGGTTAAATCATGCATATCATACAAAATATGGGCATTCATATAATATACTCATATAAATATGAAGAATATGCGTTTCTTATAAATAAGACAGATTTATTCTTATAACTTTTGTGTAGATATGTTCAGAGAAGGGATGCAGCACATTTTCGTACACAGCTATAGACTGATACTCAAATACTCAAAGACAACCAATGGTTGACTGGCTGTATATTTTAACCACTTTTGGTCATATCGCTTCAATGGGAGAAGGAAGGGAGAGTGGAGCCATGTCCCCCGGGTAACCCCCTACTATTTGCGAAAAAGGACAAGACAACCAATGAATGTCTTATACGAAAACACAAAAACTGCCACAAACTTACAAACATTGTTGTAGGACTATATGTCCGAGCACATAACGAGGTCCTATGCAGAGGCCGTAACACTGACCTTTGCTGTTCGGATTCCCCGACCGCGGGACACCTCGACCTCGACCAGTTCCCGGAAGACTGGACAGCGGCCGCGGCACTCTGCCAGGGGTCAAAGGTCACCGGGTTGATTTTTGTCTTTAATAAACTCTTGTATAGGGTGTGGCACAATTTCAAGTCATAGTGAGCGTGTGTACTCGTAAAACAATTCTATAGACTTGTGCCACTTGTGTGTTGGTAGTAAGCCTTTTAACACGGAGTGTGGCAATATCTCAAGCCGTGACGGTAGAGGTTAAGAGTCATGTGAGATGTTTGCCAGGGTGTGGCAACATGGTGTTCGTGTGAACTCGTACATGCCATAGGCCGTTGGTACAGGGTGTGACACTATATCTTTGTTGGGAAACGGTTGGAGTTTTATACGTCAAGCGACTTTTTTGATGAACAGCTCCTTGCGCATATTATAATAGTATTAATGCATGAGAAACGACGATTCGTGCAATCAAACATTCGATTGAATTGTTTTGACACAAACACTTGTCACCTTGGTTATTACGAATTTTATCTTATATTCACCGTTCCGTATATATATAAGGAGCATTAAAGCAACAATTGTGAGACCATTTTATATTTCCCTTTCTGGACGTACCTTCTGCATGGAACGTTCCCGAAGTCGGTGTACAGCGTCATGAGGGCGTTCAGAATGATAGGCTGAGCCATAATCTGATTGATGTTTGGTCTCTTGTTGGGGTCCAGGTGGAGCATGCTGAGAATCAACTGCCTCAAATCATCGCTGTATATGTCGGAAATAGGTGCAAATGTCCCTCTCATGATCTTTAAAATCAATGCTGGGAGGTTCTGGAAACAAAAAGCTGACGTGTATAGTGTAAATAAATAAATTTGCTCAATATTATCATACAGCGTTACTAAATAAAAGTATTTGAAAATCAAATAATCAACAATTTATATTATCCAATGGCTTGTAAATAACCGAGACAAGAATTTATATGCCTCTTAACCCACATTCCTAACATACTTCATGTAGTCCCTAAAGTTCTGCAGTACACAGGTTGCTGAACTTAAGGTCAGCACCGTAATAGTCATATATGCATTCCTGGTTTCTACTTATGCAATTGAGTATGTTGCGATTTACCGTAGCTTCGAAGGCTCGTTTCAGGCTGCCTAATTCATACAGCACACATCCCAACGCCCAGATATCACTCTTCTGGTTATATGTATGCATGCTAAGGAAACATTTTGTTCGTTTCGGGCTGACCAGAGCATACAGCAGAAATTATTACTGAAATATATGTACACATAAAAGAGCTTTACAAAAACAGTCAAAGACAACTTTGTAGAGCCCCTGATACAGCTAGGTGAAGTAATACGTTCAGGGCCATTGATATGAGCGTTGGGCATTCCACATCGTTATTTAATAGACAGTTGGATTAATGCAAGTGTATTCAAGGATATGGTCTTCCTTCACAGAGTTCCGGCGAAATATAACTGGGAGTTCCGACAACCTGTAGAAGACAAAAACTAGCATTTATTAGGATACAGTTTCACATTCATCGCCCAAGAACAACTTTCATGGCGGACTGTTTGAAAGTAGAAATTACTTTAACACGCGAGTGGAACGGATAACACAAGGGTAACATGCAATGGAGAGAAAAAATAAAAACTGCTTTCTTACTTCAAAAACTGATTACCAGGTAGTAACTTGAATGCAAATTGATGCATTTCTCTTGTCTTTGGAATGATCTAAAACAGCATGGATTCTGGCCATTGATCGGCAGAAAAAACAATGAGGAGCGAAGGAGTTTGGAACTGAAATGCTATTCTTTGCAGAAGGTCAGCACGTGATACAATTTGATGCGAAATTATCGGTAAGTATCAAACAAAAAAAGAAAGTATCTTGTTTTTCATTGGTTGCTGCCGGTGCAGCTGATAAATAAACTGAATGTTCTGCTATGATATACTTACAGAATATGCTTTGCTTTTGCTGCTTAGGACTTTTGATATCCCAAAATCACCAATCTTGATGACCTTTCTAGTCTTATCCAGCAGGACATTCTGGGTTTTCATGTCTCGGTGCATGATTTGCTTAGAGTGCACATGTTGTAGTGACAGCAACATCTGTGCAAAAAATTTGAGGATCTCCTGCCAAAAAAGAGAATAAGTAATATTAAAATCCTGATACATGTATTCCAAATACTGTTGCACATCATGCATCTTATTATCACAGGGACAACTTTCAGCTACAACTCTTTTTTTGGGCTCCAAATAATTCCTTTCTATACATACATGTCTCTTATTTATATATTTATGTTATCGTATGTAATAATTAACCTAAACATATATTTTTGTGATATTAACTGTACAAACCCCAATGATCTTTTCAATAACATTTTCCCCGAGCTGCGGATGTCATGGTGAATAGAACTGCTGCAGCTACTTTTAAGATTGCAAATGGCTAATTACCTCTTCAGATAAAAGTGATCCATTTCTTTGTTGCAGAAACTCAAATAGTGTTCCACCTATATGTATAAAATAAGAAGAGTTAAAACATTTAATATCATAAATTAATTGTTGCACATTCTATCTTTTTAATTCTACACTTCATAGTCATTCTTATAGCAGACCTGTGCATGAAAGTTTATTGTATTAAACAAAGATATATCAGTACATATACTGGTACTCTGTAAAACATTAATTCTAGACATACTTAATATAAAGATCACTCAAATGTTTAGTATTGAATAAATAAAACGTTGTCTTCAGAATATTTACCTGGAGCATATTCCATGACAATCATTAACGCTTTATCTTCCAAGAAATTTTCATAATATTCTATAATGTTTGGATGGTCAAGCATCGAAAGGACTTTGACTTCATTTAAAGCTGCCTGACGTTCATCTTTGGTCATCTGCTCTACAGGAATCTGCTTGATGATCACTTGTTTCTTGTCACTTAACCTCTGGCACAGGTGCACAATTCTGAAAAATAGAAAACAAGACATAGTGGCCCAATAGTTATATTGGCGCAGAAACCATTTTGGACATATATATTGATAGGCTTTTAATTTTTTTTGGATGGGCAGTAATTTCTGTCTTATCTTGCCTTTTAGTTAAAATGTAATATTGACAGGATTAATGTCCTGGGGCCAAGTTTACTAATCAGCTGACTGACTTGTCTGTCATTAGTTCCATAGATATAACATAGTCTATTTTGTTATAGCTCCAGCTGCTGAACTACTGTTGGTGGTCACAGCTTGCTTGCAGGACTACTCTGTCACAAGCTAGCCATGCATCCATGGCTATGGTTGAAGAATCAAGAAGAATGTTTCAGCCCACACAGCCTAGGTTTCTGGGCTAGTCACAAGCAGTGAAGTGCAATCATGATAGCCAGTGTAGCACAATAACAAAGGAGTCTGGAGGTTGTTATTTTAACTCTGATAGTCTCTGAAATTATATACATGCCTGAAAAATTACCTCCCTTAGTCTTCAAGTTCTGAAAAACTCTTACAATACACTAAATTCATAATTTTCCTAGCTTTGCCTTTGAAAGTATTTCTGAAAATATATAGTCAGAAAACATATATGTCCCTTAGTCTTCAAGTTCTGAAAAACTCTTACAATACACTAAATTCATAATTTTCCTAGCTTTGCCTTTGAAAGTATTTCTGAAAATATATAGTCAGAATACATATACGTCCCTTACTCTTCAAGTTCTGAAAAACTCTTACAATACACTAAATTCATAATTTTCCTAGCTTTGCCTTTGAAAGTATTTCTGAAAATATATAGTCAGAAAACATATACGTCCCTTAGTCTTCAAGTTCTGAAAAACTCTTACAATACACTAAATTCATAATTTTCCTAGCTTTGCCTTTGAAAGTAAGCTTATTTCTGAAAATATATAGTCAGAAAACATATACGTGAAATATGATATATAACATATATACACACTGGCTACAGGATTCATGGGCATAGCACAAACCAAATGCCTGTGGGTGGGCATCACATCAACTTATCTGAAAACCTGTGAGGCTGTGTTGTGGCCGCAATAATATAGGTGAGCGATAATAGAAGAATTTAAGAAATTTAATCTTGTGCGGAGACCAGATCAATTTAATTACCCATAAGCTCCTCTGCCAACAATTCGTATCTGCTCATAGTTCTCCATTGCATTCCTTGAGCAAAAACGTGGGCAATTATTTGATACTGAAACTGATAAGCAATGTCCGCTTGTCAGTTTTGGGGTGTTACCGAAAACAACATGCCGTTCTAACGGATGTCGGAGATGGTGGTAACATGGTGCAGTGGCATTGCTTCTTGGGCGCGAACTCTTGAGCTGTTGAGATCAAGCGTGTAAACTTGTAAAGGGACCAACACCCACCAAGTCCATCGGCTTCTGAGTTCAGTCAGCACCGGGGGGCAAATAAATATATGTCTGCTTTCTCATGTTGGGCAGTTGTGCCTGTCGAGCATGGCTATTTCCATCAGTGAACTATACAAGGGTAAATACGACTTACTGTTTTGGCCTTGCCTCGCTGATAAGTCATAGACTAGATCTACGACTACGCGGGGCAAGTGCCCCCAACTTGCAGAAGGCCTACTGCTCTTTAATGTGTATAACCTACTCTTAGCTGTAAGGTGTTGTGTAGGCCTACCCTTAATGTGTAGCATACTGTGTACTGCCCCTTACTGTGTGCCTCGGCTTATTGTGTAGGCCTACCGTGCCTTACCGTACCTTTACTGTGTAGATCTACCCTTTGCTAAAATGTGTAACCGTGCCCCGTAATTTACTAATGACCTTGTTTATGTAAGTTATAGCTATACAGTTATAGAATGGGTATCCCGAGGTTACGTTTTACCTTGAGCAGTTTAGCAGATCAGGATAATAGGTTGGCGCAAGTGCCCCCAGGCAAGCCCGCTTCTCTAGAAAAAGAAGAAGAAAAGAGAAGCGGGCACTTGCGCCAAGATAATAGGCTGAGCCACACCTTGATTGCTGTTATTAGTATGTCACAGTCACAGATAACAACATATATCACTGCAGCTTATAGATATTGTGCATAGAGATCATGTGCATGTTATAGTTATGCCTTGTTCCATAGACTTAACGCTGTCCGCTCCGATATGGGTCTAGTCGCGGTAGCTATAAAGCGGCTTGCTTGCAGGACCAGGTTATGCCATGCCAAACTAGCTTGAAGTGTAAATCGTTTGTGATATATCTACATGTATATCGTTCTGGTTATAGAACGTATCAGAAATATTCCTTCCTATTATCCTTTCAGAGGCACTAAAATAGTAAGTATTCCCTGGCTAATGCATTTTAATTATTTTTAACTTGTTCATGTTTTGCCGTTAAAAAAGTTGTCTTAAATGTCCTAAACACGCCACATCATGTATAGATAATGCAAAGAGTAATGAGTGCCGTAGTGGGTTGGATGTAAGAGAACGAGTGACATGGTGGGTTGGATGTAAAGACAATCAATGACGTCGTGGATTGGACTAATTTAGTAACAATAGTGTGACATTGGCTACTTCGTGCGTAGTTTTAGAGTAATTTTTACTGTCGCACACTTTGTTCCGCGCTTGCTAACGGTTATTGGTTATAGTGATCGCGGGATTCGCTGGCGCCATTCTTGATCTTCTGTAGTGATGCGGGAAATGTAGAACATCCGGAAATACACGACTATGCAAAGAAGGGTTCGGGGTTTCGGCGCGAAATACGGACAGTAACTGATTGAACTTTGACAAGTAGGCTACGGACTGACGTAGCTGTAGGTCGACAGACTGACGGACATTTTCCTTTGGTACAGACGCCCATACCATATATATTCCCAATACCTATGTAGAAGCAAAGCTCCATATGATGTTGGTCGATAATTAGATACAGTGGTGATGTGTGAAGCTCAGGTAGTCTTTTTGTCAGCGCCATTGACATTCTACACAAGTACACAGTAATACCATTGGTAAGTGATCTTGGATCCAGTTTATTGGGATCTATAACGCCGTTAATGTTATTGTATTAATGTTTAATTGATAATAGCTAACTGTAAAAATACTACACTTCTACACTTCCAATGCGCGCCCGTTACAGATATATTGGGTATGGGCGTAATGCGCCACTCTACCTTGTGTTATATGCAGGCCTAGTTCATTTATTGAAATGTTTATTTGTCGTTTATCTAGATTAGATGGCAAACTTACAAAATCAGTTGTTTCTGCATATGTAAGCATATACCATTCTTGTCGCGATGACAGGTGGTGGTCAGATTTGAAGAAATTTTTTAGCTTGTTTAATTCGTACGTGGCGTGGATTAATATAAAGACATTTTAGCGTCTTAGAGATAGTCGCGATCCTGTTTGTTTTTCCGGTGTCTTTACGTACACAGCCTCGTCGGAGACGGTCACAACAGAGTAACAAAACCTTTTTTTTAATTTTCGGGTCGGCACCTAAGTTTCGGTCGGTCGAGACATGAGAAACATACGATTTAATAACGACGCCTGAGCATGCTTGGGATGACTAGGTACTCTGTCCGTCTTTAACAGCATTGACGGAGCAGCGGAAGAATGTCAGAAGGATGCGAACGTGGACCTGACGGTCATGATGGAAAATTGCCAACAGTTCAACGCGCTGCTCCAATCAATACAAAATTTGGAAATTAACCCTGTGAGACAGGTGAGTATTGCTTTCGACGCGGACTGTTACAGGATTGTCTATACTGATCGAGCCACGGTTTAACCAAACTATGCTGGTGGTTCATTAATCTTTACAAAAGTTACTACAGTTACATGTTTGTCATGAATTCACATTCTGGTAACTGATCTTGAGCTGGTGTTTATTGTCGACTATAGAGCTAGATGCAAACGTTGAAGCTATAATTATATTTTACCTACATGTTACGTGGTATATTCTTGAAAATGTCCTTGACGATATAATCTTGTTCGTGCTCAATTTTTTCTAAAGATGTGCGTTGTTCCATCGGACCTAAAGTTAAAATAAACATTCAGCAACAATGTTGCAGTAAAGTAACGTCTGGCCTGCTTTACATATATAATGTTAAAGATTTAAATAATAATGCTAAAATGTTATAAAGCCGGAATCCGTCCTTGCCTGTGCCAATAGTATACAAATGAACCTCATATCATTTCAGAACGCTCTCACTGAGCTGGCTGGCATGGGATCGCATTTTACTCATACACTATCTGCAAAAATTGGACAGCTTGAAATTAAATTGGGAAAGGCCGATGACTCAAAAGACGGTCAACGTGCTGCATCAATATCTGCCGGAAATAAAGGTATATAGCGTACCATGAGCCAGTGTAGTCAATGCTTCGACCCAGATTAAAGTCCCTAGGTTTGTTTAAAACCCTATACTATAAGCTGACTCTTCCCAAAGGCGTTCTTGTCAGAGGAGCGTCCGAACGCTTATCATATTATAATGAATGTGCCATATGTTTTGAGCGGTCATTTATATATCTCTGTCCGGAATACAATATATTCCCAGACAGCGCGTCCCGCCGTGACGCCATTGAAGACACAATTGTCCAGAAAGGGGGACTAACATTTGATGACATAGCCGGACTGGCGGAAGCCAAGGCAACTCTCAAAGAAGCCATTATAATGCCGGTGAAGTATCCACAACTGTTCACTGGTGAGATGATCTCCACATGCAGAACAACAGGAATTGTGTTTCATTGAAGTCGCGTTTATGGTAACTGATGAATCTATTCATCTAGTCATTTTAGGTGATTTTTTTTTTTTTTTTTAAGGGATCAGAGGTTCTGTGCTAACCCAATCACTGCAGGCATATGTGTTAAACCAATGAAATAAATGTTTAAATGAAGCATCCAAGCGAAACCGGATAATAGCTGAGGAGCCAAACGCATCGGGCATATTTCTGAAAGGCACGCTGTATACACGGATCAGTTAAGGCGACGAGATTTTCTGAGCCTTTCCCGCTTGCTTTGATCTCAGGAGGTCGTAGACCCTGGAAGCGGATTTTACTGTACGGCCCCCCAGGGACTGGAAAGTCGCGACTGGCGCAGGCCGTCTCGTCGGAGATCAAATCAGTCTTCTATTCTGTGTCGAGCTCAGATCTGGTCTCCAGCTGGGTCGGAGAGAGTGAAAAGTAAGCATTTCTGAATTAAACTCTATTCGAACGGTTGTTTCCCGCCCAAATTATGCTAGCTAGGATCTAAAATTGTTACATTTTAAGGCCTGGTTAGTATAAAAAATATTTATTTTTATAGCCTGGTTGGCACTAAACTGTATTGCCTGGAGCCTGCTCAGCATCCCCTAAAACTGTGCAATAAACCAATGAACTACAGACAAATCTGTGACGTAGTTCACATAGCTTCCAACTTACGGTCAGCTGTCAAGCTAATAAATACCGTTTCTGCCAGGTTTACCATTACATTTTCAAGGCAATGTTGCAATTTTGTTAAATGTGAATACTAATCTTTAATTTCAGTGTACTATGCAGATTTCTAATTGACGGGGAACAACTGTCCCAACAGCTTGTTAAAACTAGTTAAAGCAATATCAAAATGCGGCGTGGGACCGAAAAATGTTTATAGGCACGATCGAGCGAGGGGGGGGGGGGGGCGTGCCCAGCACAGTACTTAGGTTACGGGCCCAAAGATTATTGCTATGCATGTATTATTTCTTTTTTCTACCTGTTACAGGTAAAGCATATTTTTCATTTTCCAGATTAATAAAAGAACTGTTTGCCAGCGCTACTACACAAGAAGGGCGATCTGTACGTATACTAGCTGCCCCTTCAAGCCGTAATGGTTATCTTTCTACCTTTTACATCAACTGATCATCCACATGATAACATTATACCGATAATATACAATCATGCAAATTTACACCTCCGTATGGGTGGATTCGATAAACGAATTGGGGTGCTTGCTCAAACTGTATCATTGATTTGCTTTTTCATGAAATGTTCCTAAAACTCTTATTTGCACCCGGCTGCCATCTTGGATGCAATTAAGGGGAGGCGTTCCCGATATTATACATATGGAAATCACTAATCTTAGTAGTCGTGTACTCGTACATGAAGGTGATCTTCATCGATGAGGTGGACAGTATCTGCCGCCGCAGAAGCTCCCGAGAGGAGGAACACACGCGACGCATCAAAACCGAGCTGCTCAAGCAAATGGAAGGCGCCCACAACTCTGACCAGAGTGACAAGATCTTCTTGCTGTGTGCCACCAACTGTCCCTGGGAAATTGACTCCGCTTTCCTGAGACGGTTCCAGAAGCGCATTTACATTCCACTTCCAGATAGGTTAGCTCCAGTGGCACGGAGGGAATGTGTAGCAACGTAAATGAAATGTTACGCTAATCTTATTGTTTAGTATTCAATTTTACCATCGTTTGCGGATGTATGCGGGGTGTGGGCTAGCTTTTTCTATTCGCGGATTATATGAAATAAAAAGGGGAAGATGTGTGCTAGCCTTGCAAATTAAAAGAAAAATGCTGTGTACGGTCGAGGCTAAATGGGACCCGTAGCTGGTTTGATGGGGGGAAAGTGAAGCAAACCCGGGTGTGGATTTTTCACGTTGTAACATCTCTTACTTATTTATCGCTGACATGTAGTTTAATGTTCCAGGGATGCCAGAATCTCTTTAATCAAGCTTCATTGCAAGGACAACTCGGTGCCTTTCTCTGACCAGCAATGGGCAATGATAGCGGACAAGACCAACGGCTTCTCCGGGAGTGACATAGCCTCCGTGGTACTGGATGCCTTGTTTCAGCCCATCAGAGATATGGCGGTCGCCAAATTCTGGTGTCACTCCGGAGGTAACTTAAAGTCACTGGAACTATTTAATCACGGGGATCACGCCGTTACACTGAACTGATTGGGTGAAAATACGCAAATAAGGTGACTTGGGAGCCATGTCGGTTGCTGGGAGAGGGTGATGGGGGATGCATGGCGCCCAGTAAACTATAGATCAGCTTAATATATACATCGATATCCTTGTGTTTATATAGATCTGTACCAAAATTATTTGCATTCCGTTCTATTTTCATACCAAAAGAACTTTGTGATCTGTTTGACAATGCTATTTAAATGCTGCAGACAATAAACTGATTCCCTGCGACAAGGACACTCCAGGTGTATTTAAAGCTTCTCTGGCCGATCTTCCTCCGGATCAGGTAAACAAGATAACGTCTGAACTCCTGAGATGTGGGTGGTCGCCTATAGTCATAGGACGTTGCACTGACCTACAACACCGCGTGTCCTTTACCACCAACACCCACTCCCCCGTATCCGTAAACATTTCATTTGTAAACATCGTCGCTATTTTTCTCAATCGGTACGATGCCATGCAGTGAAATAACACAAGAAGGCAACAGTGGCGACGAATGTTCATTTGCCTTGCATGTCCCATTCAGGTGCAGCCCAGGGATGTTACTGTTCAAGATTTCTGTAAGACCTTAACCAGATCCCGTAAAACGGTGAATGAAGAAGATCTCAGGAAATTTGACGAATTCACAACGTCATACGGTCAAAATGGCTGAAGCTGGATCAACGGGACCCACAACTCACCTGCTTGCGGACTTTCGCCTGACATAAGAGTGAAATGAATGAAATGCTATATTGTAATCAATTCCACAATAATACTGGTCCCTGCCTGATATATTTAATATATGTTCATGGAAATGGGGATTGGAAACTAAGGTAGGCTGTGGCACTACACACCATTCAATGCAAATGACAACTTGTCTGTGTTTTGTCTTTGATTTTGCATTATTCATATATAACAACGATGGCAATTTCTAGAATCAGTGACTTTATTATATTACAAAATGAAAGACGCTACAATGATTAGATATTTTATTCTTTGGTATGATTCAATTGTGCTGTAAATAATGACAGTACCAATCTCTAGCATGCATATTTCACCTGCTCCTCATTAGTTAAGCCTGGAAGTATACTCTGGCAGTGGATTATCCCTGACATACTTAGCAAGATATGAGCAGCTAAGGTTCATTTTCACATCCTCTGCCACAAAGTAGTCCAATGCTACCTGTAAGTAGATAACACCAATTTCATATAATGATTTAAATTATTTTTAGAAACTAATTCCATGACAAAAAGATGTTTGCTTCCATTTCTCAGACAATAAAATGAAATCTCTGCTTCAAATGCTAGCATTCTGTTAAATTCACTAAGATTTGAACATTGATAATATATACGTAGTTGACTTTTAAAGTCCATATATACAGTAATGGTATTGACATCTGATTCAGTCCTATGTTCTTTGGATTTGGGCTTACTTTTGCAAGTACTTTGGCTATGCCTTTGCCTCTTAAAGCTGGTGGCACCTCTGTATGGTAAAGATCTGCAACTCCTTCCTTCAACCAGGCATAGTCTATCACAGCTTGACTTGAAGTGGCTTCACCTATAATTAAATATTTTAAGATATTACATATTTCTGGTATGGACTGCCTGGAGTGTTCCTTCATCCAGCTTCAGTATATATATTCAAATTTCAGTAGAACCCAAATTGCAGGGACAAGTTTACTATTTCAGCAAGGTTAGGAAAGGGGTGGGGGGGTGTTTGTCCAGTGGAGGGAAAAATTCAAATTGTAAGATCAGTCTGGTGATTTGTAAACCTTGAACTCTTAAAAATCTAAAATTTCAAGGGGAGTGCCTATATGAGTGCTGATATCAGTGAGGAGTAAAGTTTGCCATGGGCACAGCCAATCCCACAATGATATTGATAACCATAACGGCATAAGGCACAACAAATTTGCATAGATTTAAGGATATAGCTTACCAGTTGCTAACTTGATAAAGAACTGGTGGTTTTGTATGTTGTGATCCACCACATATGTGTCCTCGACATCGGAGTTTGGTACCTTTGCCGAACTCATACTTCTGGACATAGTCCAAAAGGTAGAATAAGGATGCCTGGGTTTTATCAAATGGCTGCAATTTGCGTTACATATTACAGGACCATTGGACCTGGTTGTCGGTTTACTTCTCAAGGACGAGGCTGCTGCGCGTACCAGACTGACTGCCCTGGATGACGCCCCTACATACATCCGGAAACCTTCACTAAAGTCTGGTAAACCTAGACTAGAGTAGAGGCTAAAGGGGCGGCGAAAACAGCTACCGTCGCTTGCTTCGCAGATTATTATCCTGCGTCCGGAGCCGAGGACGAGTGGGTCCAACGAGGAACGCACACCAGTAACTACGCCCGACCGTTGTATACAAAACACAGGTGGTGGTGGTGGTGAACGTTGGTGTTGCGGTCAGGGTTCTTAGGGGGGATGGGGCGGGGGGCAAGGGCTATTTCCTTTCTTCGGGAATGGGGTTTTCATTTCACCGTGAATTGGGAATGAGGGGCCGGCGCAATAATTCAGTGGGCTAGAGCGCTCGCATTGAGTGTTTTGGCCACCTGAGAGCCTAACGGCACGTGGATCGGTGGTTCGAGCCCTGCTGTGATCATGTCTGTGGGATCGCAGGATAAAGATCCCACGTCTTCGTAAAGAATAGGGGGTTACCCCCGGGAACATGGCTTCACTCTCCCTTCCTTCTCCCATTGACGCGATATGGCCAAAAGTGGTTAAAGCGTCATGAATAACCAACCAACGTTGTTCTCGATTAATTTCCGCTGATTCAATCACATGCCTCCATTTCTGACTATAGTAGCACAAAGGCATATCTCTCAGTTTTAACTGGAAAAGAATTTATATATCTGTAGGTAAAAAACATGTCAGTAAGTTATTTTCTGACATGGGGTGTATATAATATACAGTGGCAAAACAGTGCGAACCATGTAAAGCGATATCACACGTAAGAATGACTAGATTTGTACTGACCTCGCTCGTATAAGTGTATGTGGCGGTAACTCAATTTCAGAGATATGTGTTCATAAGTGCTTTCGTAAACGATGAATTATGGGATATTCTTTGGAACCTTTTACTCTTAGAAACTGTCGCGACGGTATTGTCGGTCTATCTAGTGCGGCCTCTACAGCGACTCCACAACACACCAGGCAACGGTCCCTAAAATCGTTATTCTTCTCTTTATATCGTATACAACTGTCCTGTCTGTCATCCACTCCCCAACTCCCACACAACTCGATGTGACTATCCCCGCCCGCTCGCGCACTCCGCAGAGCCGGACACCACTCAGCGCGGGACTCCGCGTCTCACTGGGAGAGCTATAACTGGCTAAAAGGCGGGAAACTGAGTGACTTTTATTCACGTGTACCGCGCACTAATATTTTCGAATAACTGACGTATTATTCACTATCGATTTCGGGAGCCCCAACATGGAAGTTGCTGTGGGGGCTTGAATTAACTCGCGCCAGTTGTATTGTGGGGGTTTGTGCACCAACTCTGACTCGGGCACCAAGAAATATAATATATATGGCGTGTTCTTTGCACGCAAGCTTATATCCACGACACAAGCATGCAGTGTTGGATTCGCATCCACCGGGGAGGGACAGGGGCGGCTTCACAACTTGCATTAAAATGTACCTCTGGAAGCGGAACAGGCTGTGTTGGGGCAAATCCTGTATTACATAATGTCATAGCTACTTTCTGGTGTGCCGGAATGAGCAGATAAGATTAGTCAGGAATAAATTATGTAGACCCATGGCGAAAATGATGGGTCTACAGTTTGAAATCAAATATGGATTGAACATTGCGGAGATTATATTGCCAGATATAACCTACATGTACAACGAACGACAACAGTAACCCACCTCACCTGGTTTTCTATTAATTAGTTGACAAATAGATGTGATTTACGAATCGATCTAGCATAAGTCTTGAAATCTTGTATAAATTTAAAATGTGGAAAAGCTTATTGGTATATAGCTCGATGGGTCTCTGCGTTATACGGTACGTGGTTCAAACATATTACCTGTTTTGCGTTGGGTGGATTTGCCAAATAATTTACTGATCATTTTTGTCTGGTCTATTGACAAGGAACATTCGTTTGAAACGCGCCTGGTTAAAGCGGGTGACCAACCTTTTCTCGTTACCAGTTGCTTCTCCATCAATGTCGAGCAGCGCGACATTTTGCCGGAGCAAGTGACATATATTGTGACCCTTCATGTGACGTCGCCTTACGTTAGAACTGGAAGTTATCTCGCGGAGGAAACTCTTCACAGTGGAGGTACCCTTCTTATCAGAGGAAACGCGTGAAATGAGAGATCAGGGCCTCGATTTACGGATGAATTGCGGCAGCTCCAAGCCGCGCAGTAAACCACGATCTTAGTGTTTCATGGAAAAATAGCTTCCAAACATCTCTTGCAACTGTTGTCTCCGTAAACAATCGATGATTTTAGTTAGAATATATCAGCTATATATATTAGCGATGATCAGGCGCTCTTGTTTTGCTCACACAGGCGTCACTTCTGGTTTGAATATAATTGGAGTATCGCCTTCTGATTGGTTAATCGCGGACACACCTACAAAAAGGGTTGCCGCCTGGTTGAGCGGCGAAATTGTGGCTGGCGGTCACTTCTATTTTATTGTGAGCTACAGACAGGACGGACAATTCTGTAATTTAGAGGATAGATAATTGGGTATTACATGAATCGGCAAAGCAGCGTTAAAGGCCAGGCTGGGGGTTTCTTTTAAATGATCTAATTACGGTCTGGCTGCATAAAGAATAGAGAGCGGCCAAGGTTACAATGGAATTGTATGTCTGGTCAGTGAAAACAAGCCCCCTTACACCTCCAGACCAATACATTCTCTTCCCTGCTATCTTGCATTGGTTGTATGAGACCAGTGGACCCACAAGTCACGCCTCCGGACGCAGTAGTGAATTGAGTAGCGCCTCGTGCACTCGTTTTTGTTCAGATCGGATTCCATTATTTCGTGAGAGGTCACCGCTCTAGGCTAAGCCAAAAGCTAACCATTTTTTGCCGATTGTTGCAACTCCCGAGCAGACTGATGTAATAGTCATATGTCACCTGATTGGATGATTTAATACTCAGACCGGGAAACAGTAGACACGCATGATGTAATTGAGATCACGCCTTGTGGGTAGATTATATAAGCTTACTTATAATTATGATTACGCTAGTGTTATTAGTAAAGGCCTACACGATATGTTAAAACGCCATGATAAAACAGTGGACCATTGTTGGCTTGTCGTGGTCATGTCTGTGGTATAGCGATACCGGATTGAAGAAAAAATGGCGGATCACTGCATTATCGCATCAGGAGGCAATGGGTATTGGGTTGATTTTATTTCCGTTTCCAAGGCCATCAGGCCCAAAGTACACAATACAAACGAATCAATGCAAGCAAAATACAAAATGAACGAACAAATGTTGGGCGTACAGAATACATCATCAAGTATTTATAAAAAATATCTTTTATCGACAGTGTAAATGTACATGGCCAAATTCCTTTGAGTTCTTCTACAGTCAAAACGGAAACTCTCCATCGAAATATGCGAATTATTTGTTTACTCTACGAGTTGAGGACGAATTTTATGCATATTCCTTACCTATGAACTGGGCCTGTCTAAACAATTGTTTATCCGATCTGCAGTTCGATTCCTATCCTCACAACACATGACCTGCCATGTTATTTAATAGAGCAGACGATGTTGTTTTTATCTTTTTCTTGTCTGTCGCGCAAATGTAAAGGTCATCCAACTGCCACCTGATTGGTTCAAAATCTAGGTCAGGTTGGCGAAGTCCATCGCGTCATTTGACGAGGGTACCGAGGTTGAATGCAATGGTTAGGGGATAATGGTTGATCTGCTGTACCCACTTTTGCAGGAGGTGCAATGAATCTAAGTGTAGCCTCAATTGATACTAAACTGGTTTCAAGTTCCCTCTGGGTCACTTTAGGTATGCGTCAATGCTTCAAAACAGAGTTAATGATAAAAAACTACAAAGGAATTCAAACCTATGACCCCTTACAAAGATGTAAATGGTATCGCCCAGTGACGTCACAGTAAACAGTGAATGGCGCCATCAAGCCGATCGGCTGCTTCGAAGTGCAGCAAAGCAACATTTGCTTATAGTTTATTTGCAAGTGTCTCAGGAAACGTGAGTTGACATACACTTATTAGGCCCCCATTTGAAGTTCACACAGAAAATATTTTTTTCTTATAGTATTGGTGCAAGACATTAATATAAGAAAGTTTTCAAAGGTTGGTGGGTTTCAAAAAAGTGCTTTCTATGTATAGTTCCCTGATATCTCTATAGCGCGGGCAACACAACAAGGCATGGCATTCGTCTTCGAGTACTACAATATCCATTTGTTTACAATAAGTGCAAATTCTATCTGCTAATAATGTTCCGTTTCTTCGTCCCTGAGTTCTACTGCAAGACGATGGACGGAACACCTGAAACGTATCGCAAGCCGTTTTAATAAAAAATCACCAATTTAAGATATTCTTAAATAATTAAAGATATCTTTAAATGATTAAAGATATCTTTAAATGAATTTAAGATATCTGAATTGTTAATGTGGATATGTATCGCAAGCCGTTTTAATAAAAAATCACCAATTTAAGAGATCTTTAAATAATTAAAGATATCTTTAAATGAATTTAAGATATCTGAATTGTTAATGTGGATAGGTATCGCAAGCCGTTTTAATAAAAATCACCAATTTAAGATATCTTTAAATAATTAAAGATATCTTTAAATTAATTTAAGATATCTGAATTGTTAATGTGGATATGTAGAAATCTCATCAATTTATGTTGAGAAAAAATACATGAGTCACATATCCATAATTGAATTTAAGATATCTTAAAAGCAATTATGGATATGTCAAGTGTAATTATGGATATGTCAAATTCAATTATGGATATGTCAAATTCAATTATGGATATGTCAAATTCAATTATGGATATGTCAAATTCAATTATGGATATCTCATGTGCAATTATGGATATGTGACGCATCTATTTTTTCTCAACTTAAATAGGTGGGATTTCTACATATCCAAATTAACAATTCAGATATCTTAAATTCTTTTAAAGATATCTATAAATGCCACCTTTAAAGATATCTTAAAAGGAATTATTGATATCTTAAAAGGAATTATTGATATCTTAAAAGGAATTATTGATATCTTAAATACAATTCTAGATATCTAAAATTCAATTTTAGATATCCAAATAGAGGGCGCCACTGATGTCAAATAAAGTTGCTAAATGCCGAAAACATTTATATTGACTTCCGGCAAGATGTCTGCGGCACGAGGTCTGCTGTGCGGTGACGCTGGTCGACTGGCTCTGCTTCTTGGGCCCTTTGCGTGTCTCCATGTATTAAAATGCGCTCCGCCTCCTGCAGCGACCGCAACACTATCATAAACACCCCCAGTTCCAGACTCCGTACTTCGCGCAGCCATGATAAGAGTGAAGGTGAAGGACGGATTCTTCTTTCCGGTAATTACAGAAACACATGGTGGCGCCCTCTATTTAGATATCTAGAATTGTATTTAAGATATCTAAAATTGTATTCAAGATATCTAAAATTGTATTCAAGAAATCTTAATTTCATTTCAAGATAAGCAAAATAGTGTCAGCTTTTCAGATATCTTTAATTCAATTTTAGATATCTTGAATACTATTTCAGATATCTAAATATAAACGAAATATGGAGATGTGGTAACTATTTAAAGATATCTAAAATTGAATTAAAGATATCTAAAATTGAATTAAAGATATCTAAAATTGAATTACAGATATCTAAAATTGAATTAAAGATATCTAAAATTGAATTAAAGATATCTAAAATTGAATTAAAAATATCTAAAATTGTAATGAGGATATGTGGCATTGCATTAAAGATATGTATAATAGGTGATTTTTTATTAAAACGGCTTGCGATAGAAACGCGACAGTGCTTTTCTAATTCTGGCACAATTTACTGCAGACAGATACATTTCACAATTAAATCGATTTTAAACAGGGTATAAGTGATCAGTCGACTCTGGTTTCGGGTTGTCTCGGACCACTGGTCGGTCATACACTTAGCTAATTTATTGTTAAAACCATTAAGAAATTCTCGTGCAGTTTCACAAATGACCTCCTGTATTGCCCACACACCACCGAAGTCTCGTTCCTCAAGGAGATTTCTTACAGAAGATGCCCACGTTGGCCTATATCATGTTCATCAAAATCCTTCAGCATATAGCAACACTTGCGTATCGAACTTGTCGCATCTTAAGAATTTTAATCCAGTCTTTCACACATTTATTTTAATAGATACGCGCCAAAGGCAACCTTCCACACTCAACTAGGGCGGCTTGGTCAGATGTATACGCTTGGGTAGTCCAACTATTTTCTTGTAGAATGTTGTTTGAACTTTTTCAATCTCATCATAAACTTGAAAACCCCAAACTTCTGATCCATATCGGTACAATAATTCTATCAAAGAGTGTTAAAGCAGCATCTATGAGCAGTTCATTAACATTCTTATCGAGCTCGAAAATTTTCGCCATTGCTCTAGTTGCCTGCGAGGCCAAAGATTTAACAACATATGTCCACGAGAGTGTGCTCGTAAACGTTATACCTAAATACTTGTCATTCTTTGTCCTTTAAAATATCATTTTTCGTTTTTCTTCACAATTTCCCCGCGACGAAAGATTATAACCTTTGTATTCTGTATCTTAATTTTTAGGCCCCATTGGTCGGAAAATGTGTCCAACTCATTTATCGTAGTCAGTAGTCTCTCCACGGTTTCTGCACAGTTTGCCAAGTCGTCCGCAGACATATAAGAGTTGTGATACTTGGTGAATTGGCGTTAACAAAGATACCAGGACATGCTGTGCTAGATAACATATTTACATATTCGCTGATGTATAAGGCCAACAAAAGAGGACCTTACATGCACCCCTGACGCGTTCCAACCGTAGGCCTACACATAAAATACTTCGTTATTCCTTGGGCGGTTTGTATAGCGGTTCTAAGTTTGGTATACATGGACCTTATAACATTGAGTACCTTGCCGTGAATACCTTTGTTAATTAGGCCATACCACAGTGCAGAGTGTGGTACACCGTCGAAGGCTTTTGCTTTTAAGAAGGCTATGAACAGATCATAATATCGACCCTTTTCTTTAGAGAGATACTTCTGTATGATAGCTTGCAGCGTGAACACATGGTCAACCGTGCTATGTATTTCCTGTAAGCTGCCTGCTCCTCTTGCCTCAGGCCATGGGATTCAACCCATTCTGTTAATCTGTTGCACAGCAACTTCGTGAACACTTTACTGACCGCAAACATTACAGAGATCCCCCGGTAGTTATTTTGTCTGCTTTTGACCCTTTTTTATGTACAGGGGTAAACCTAATGATCGAGCGCCTGACCCAAACTCTCGGGGTAAATTTCAACGCGAAGTATGGTGCAAGTGAGGGGTGATCTCTACACGGATAGCTATTTGAGCGATTTACCGAATAGATTTAAAATACTATCTCTTGATGCGCGTGCGGTATCAAACACATCATTTACATACCAATCCATGTTCGGCATATGCTTAACACTGTCATCTATGAAATCTTTCTCGTGCCCGTTACGGGCGTTTAAATCCCCAAGCAAGATTAACCAGTCGTCTGGGCACTCCACTGTTTCGTTTATCAAGAAGTCGCTCAAAATTTCGACTTCATTTACTTCTTGACCTTGCTGCTCATAGTCATTGGCACCCTCTGGTGGTAGGGGAACATGGGGCAAAATGAACCATCGGGGTCAAATGGCCCACCACAATATCGCGCACTTGCGGTGTTGCCACCTGTATTGAAGCGTTTTATATTTGTTCCTGTTTGTTACGTGATACCTTAACAAATCTGCATGGGCGCTGAAGCAGACAGCTGACCTTCGTTACTGAAGTAAAAGATTCAGGGCTGTTGCCATCTATGGTAAACACTGGAAGAAGAGCTCAGTGGATACTAGTTTGGGGGAACATTTTGATAAATTAACACGGTCAAAGATAAGTCTAAGTCAAGCCCCAAACGTAAATCAGATGCGGAATATACTCCGCCGCATTTGTCATACAGCGGTCAAATGTTAAGGTTACTAACAGGGGCAAAATGACCCACGCTGCGTGGGGCAAAATGACTCATTGGGCCGTTTTACCCACATCCAATTTAATATGTATACTCTAACAGAAACGATTATCTTTAACTGGATGATATGTCCACTGAATGGGAACATTTTTGATGATCACGAATATGCTTGAAGCAGAAAACGATGTGCGTCACAGGGAGCTTGAAGAAGGGAGAGTTATGCGCCCCTGGGAGCCGGAAGCGTTGATTGGGGCAGTGATGAAAAAGATACCCATATAGAGCGGACATTGATGATGAAGATACCCCTATAGAGCGAATATTTTAAAACTTGCGATCGTGGGGAGTGGGGGGGGGGATGCTTTGAAAATGTGCGTTCATAGAGCGGTAAATGGTATAAGTTATATACATTTCCGCCCTAAAAAGGGGGGCCGGGGCCGGGTCGGCCCCACTTAGATCCGCCCCTGCCCCGGGTCTGTTCAACAGTAGGACTTCGCATAAAAGCTGAGATCCGGGCCTCAAATGTCCTAAATTTTGCCCTGAAAAATGGCAATAAAAGTGGGGGAAGGGGGTGTCCCCCCCGCCCGATCCACCTCTGCTGACGTAAACGTTATTTGTAATTTCTGCGTGTGATCCTTCTGGGTCAAACTGTTCCAGAGAGTTAGGAGTTTGCCTTCTTAGGCTGTTCAGTTCACTCATTAACATGCTGAAATAATGTGCTGACCGTTTTGCCCCATTAGGGGGGCAAAATGACCCACTGCGACATAAAACATGTTTTTTGTGCTAGTAAAAATTTTGTTCGTGTCACTCGCATATGTATCCAACCTATGTTATTCACAATACTACTGTTGTCAGTTTACCAAAATTTGGCTCTTTTTATAGCACCGCTTGTCCTAAAAAAAATACAAATAAAGTTAAGGTGGTCATTTTGCCCCATGTTCCCCTAAATATGAACATATTAAGATGATATTTTGCTCCAGGTTAGAGACATCGCGTGTTACTCGCAATACAACTGCATATGGCAAATCGCGGAACAACCTGGTAACCCCTTCTGCAAGACACTCTTTGTAATACACAGCGATTCCACCTCCAGGACGCCCACGTCTGTTAGGGCCCAAAACGTCATAGTGACGAAAACGTCAGATCACACGGTCTGAGCCATCTAGGAGTAAATGTACAGTTTCACACTGTGCCTCGATCGCAGTGTCTGTTGACGGGGGCTATGAATATATGAGGCAGTAACTCTTCAGTTTCAGATATATTTAAGTGCTTTCATAAACGATGGAATATGGGTATCGCCCTCCCCCCCCCCCCTCCCCCCGGGTCTATCCCTTGGAACCTTCTATTCCAAGAAACCTTGGATTTCCTTATTTTCCTGCGTCTTAATTCGCAAATTTCGAGTGGCCCCGCCCAGTCTCCTTCAGAAACGCTACGCAGGGTTGTGTGGGTGATAACCGGGATGGTTGAAATTAAACTTTAAACTGTATATTACATTCTACCAAGGTATGACGTTTTGGTCACTATATCGTTTTGGGTTCTAACACACGTCTATGATTTCTTCTTGCTTGTACAGTTTCACATAAATAACCGCTTGGAGTTTCAGCATTTAAGGAATCGTAGCTCTCATACCATGTTTCGTTTACATTTCCACATACGGTTCCACAAACTTTTTAAATTGAAATCTGCCTGAACAATTCGTGTCAGTCCGTCAGGATTCCATTACACAGTTTGAAGGGGGCAGTGTTCGCAGGCACGCTATTAGCACATCGGGCCTGGCCAGTCTCTCAGCTACCGCTGGAATCCTCTGGTATAGGACAAGTAAAGGTACTATGTATGGGTCTCAACAGTGACGTGTGGGCGAGTAGCGCGGTTGCTCGAGACGCACGTACTGGATGGTTTGACAGACACAACCGGGGCAGTCTCGCTCGCAACAGGATTTGCACAGACCGCCGATGAATTGGACGCAGCAGCAGTTGATGAAGCCCTGCAGCCCGACCAGACCGTACCTGGCACAGGGACCCAGGGCCGTGCCCAGAACGCAGTCGGCCCCGAAGCAGTAGCCAATACAGACCAGGACATAGACCAGGAGGAAGACCCCGAGCAGCGTCCCGATGACGATCCCAGCTACCTGTCCAGACGTCAGTCCCTCTGACGGCATGACGCACCCCAGGTCCCGGAGAGCGCCGCTGAAGGAGGAAGGGAAGGAGAGAGGGGACCGCTGTGTCTCGACTATACAAAGGGCCTACCAAATCCAGGATGGCCGATTGTGAACAGGTGTTGAGAGAGTACGTTTATGTTTTCGGTACCTAAGTTGCCGTTCACATATGCCTACATTGATATATTTGTATATGCATACAGCTTATTCATGAAGGAGTTGAGTTCCAAAAATGTGCATTTGATTTTATATATTCACGTCATTTGTGTTCCATATGAGTAGATTGTCATAAGAATATAAAATATTTACACTAGATATATCAATGTAGGGCCTACGGTAATTGCTACTGAAGAAAATACTAAAGCCATTTATTGCTGGCCATCTTGGTAATAGGCATGTTTATGTCCCCACAATAATCTTTATTTCGTACATTTTAAGCCCTGGTCCCCTGGTACCAGTTCAATACAAAGTAATCGACATACTAGGGTACTTACATATATACTAATCAGTGACGAACTTTTACTTACCTATAAACCGTCACCAAATCTCGCAGTGCATCAAAGAGGTGACCTTGGTTCACCTTGGGACGCACGTGGTTAGACGCCGCGTCTATGCATTTCGCCGTGACCTTGTTTCCCGCGGTTTTACCAACCGACGTGTGAAACTAAAATAAGAACACGTGCATTCAGGGGGACGTGTCGCCAGGACACTCATTGGACCGCAATCTGTGTTAGCAATTTCAACAGTTTTCAAGCTACACATTTTGAAGAGGTCATTGTATTGGGACCTCTAGCTGCCGAAGAACCATGGCAGTGATATATATAAAGTCAATGTAATACCTAACCTATATCTTATGATTTTATGTCGTACCTCTCTTACAGATCCACACATAACCTTGCCTACTATCAAAGAACAATATACGTATATATATATATGTATGAAAGTCACTGGTGGTTCGATTTTTAGTGACTGTGGTCTTAGATACATGCTGTGCGCGAAGTCTCGGAGTATCAATGGAAATATGGGTGTAGTATACCGTACCACTCGTTGGCTTGCGCTCAGGCCTATGACGACATGGTCCTCACACTGCGCCAAATCTCGCCAGAAGTCGAAGGCCAAGTTCGACGTGAAGTTCTGTATGGTGTTGAAGGCCAACATTCTCGGTCTGCCACTGAGATAATGGGCCGCACATCGGTATATATAGGTATAACGCGGCATATGGAGCATCTTATAGTTAACATTCTACCCCTCTTGGTTTGTTTGCGATGCGATGCGGTTTATCCAGCTATAGCTAGGTAACCTCTCCAGCGTCGATTTTGGTTTGTTTTTGCAATGATCAACAAAGCACAGAACGGCAAAAGATCAAATAAAGACTAATTTTCTGCGGTCACTTTATGTCACATTCACATTACATGTGAATATTGCATTTCATCAGTAAAGTTAAGGAGATATTCCTACCGACTGCTAATAATATTGAAATGTCACTAATCATATTAATCCATGTATTGGGGGCGGAGCTAGGATTTTGGAAAGGGGTGGGGGGGGGGGGGGGGCGGGGTGCGACCGGGGGGAGGGGACTCTCAAAAATACATTGCGACCGGTGGGGGAAGGGGGGGGGGGGGGCGGCTGGGGTGTTTTTACAACCAGGGGAGGGGAGAGGGGTGGAATTTTTTTCGACTTTAGCAGTCCTTAACATCCCCTCAAACACGCCCCCCACCCCTTGGATCCGCCTCTGGGTTGAATCTACAAAATGCCTCTTTCAAATGTATTTCATTGGAGGGGGGGGGGGGGGGAGAGGGGGGCAAAGGAGGCAAGGGGGGGTCTCGTCACGAAGAATATATTTCTTTATGCCCAGGTCACGATTAATTAAAAGGAGAAGTCCCCGAATACAGATGGTATGGCAGAGGCGGATACATATAATATAAATTTGCCATTTCCCAATTCACGGTTATTTAATATTACAGTTCACGATTAATGAACAAATTCCCAAGGAACGTAAATGTCCCCTACCCTCCCCCCCCCCCCCCTCTAGATCCGCCTCTGTGGGATAATGGGATGTTTCATAACTTTTGTAATGATTTTCGCTGTACACACACAAATTGATGGCGTAGCATGAGGACGCCTAACTCACCCCAGTAGGTGGGACGGTAGTGCTATGGCAATGCCAAAGTGCCCTTTGTTCGCTTCGCATTGCACACATTGACAAGGTGAGGCACTCACTGTCTCTGCGATAATGGTCTGCAGCTTGTCCGCTGCAAATAGGATGTTGACAAGACTAGCATATTACACAGAACATCGAGCACAGTATATTGGCAATCTATTCGGCGTTTATGGCATTTGTAGCTTGATTGCTTCTATTGTAGATAAGAAGATATATGGGTTTTATGCTAAATTGTAATATGGATGCTCTCCCGTATAATTACGTAGGCCTACCGTCTTCCTGCTATTTTGGCTTGGCCCAGGCCATATTGTTTCCAAATAGTTAGAAGAGAGTGGCGCCCCCTTCTCATCACGCCCCAATAAATTCGTGGTATGATATCGCCCGGAATTAATGCATATCAGCATTGTGATTGTGATATATCGTAACAAGCCATCAATTATTGCATCGAATGCTAAGCAGGCATCAAATAGCGTATTTATCATAACTAGGACGATCTTACTTCGATCTAATAGTTAAATATAAACGTGTCAGGGGTGGATCTAGGATTTCGACTTTAATAGTCCTTAGCATCAACCCCCCTTGGCGCCGCCTCTGGGTTGCATCTACAAAATGTCTCTTTCCAATATGTATTTTGTTGGAAAGCCCGACTTTTACAGTGTATGCTCAAGTTCCCAAGGGGGGGGGGCAACCCCCCTACCCCCTACCCCCCCCCCTAGATCCGCCCCTGCGTGTAATTATGATTTGAGTGACTAATAAATTCGCTTAAAGTGGGACTACACCATGCTTAGCGAACACATTCTGCCGTGTCAGAGTAGAATGCTGATTATCAACGTCATCGCGAAAACCGCTGACCTTCTTCATCTGCGATGACCTTGTTCGGGTTGCAGATCCAGTTGTTTGTCACGTTAGGTCGTCTGCAAGCATCCCGCTGATGTCGTGGATGGGGAAACGTGCTACCGTCATACCACCAGTTCCCAGTATGCCGCCTCACCCGACCTTCCTGTAGGGCTGTTACAAGTGGTCCGTTACAGGTAGGCCGGTGTATAGGCCTATTGTTAAAGTTACTTATTGAGCTCCCGCCAAAACTAAATAGGTCAAAATACAAATAAGAAACAGTCCATGAAACATCCAAAGTTTCTTTTGTCTATATTCCACTCATGCCACATGGAGTCTCTTAGCCTTGCCCGTGATATCAATTTACAACAGGTTTATAACTTAGTGGTAAACGTCATCAGTTTTGTGCTTCGCGACGATTTGTTATAAGTATAGCAGTGCCGCGGTGGTGTCCCGGGATAGACAGGGCCTAGACATGCACGTTTGCCATATCACAGCCGAAACGGCGATGTTTATTAGGTTTCCAAATGTATAGAATGAAACCATCGAGTTTTCTGCAAATTGTGATAAATATATATACTATTTACAATTTGCTAAGGATCACCTCTATGCAGAGATATCTGAGTGTATAACAGGTGACTGTGTAATTTTACTATAATACAGATAAACCTTCCCCAATCTGTGTCCAATCTGTTACTCGTGTGCCACCATGCATGGTAGAGGCAAACGTCTTTGTATTAAAGTAGAATTACACAGTCACCTGTTATACACTCAGATATCTCTGCAGAGAGGTGATCCTTAGCAAATTGTGAGTAGTATGTCGCCTAGGCTTAGTTTTGGCGGGAAAGAGCTCGATATGCAACTTTAAGGTAGGCAAAGAATGTATTTGACCAAACTATGGAATATACGTGTTTAATGACCTAGGGACGTTCCGAATCGAAAGTTGGAAAGACCCTGCACGACAAAGTCTATATACCCTATTTGTAAACCCTATTCTGCAATACAGAACACTTGCATCATTTGAAAAGGGCCCGACGAAACATTATTAGGCCTATAACATTCGTAGATGTCTTGCACAGTTTGATTAACTCTTTGACTAAATAACGAGATAAATAACGTATTTGCCCGATAAGCCGTATACATACATGTATATATATGAAAACTAACTAATTGTCTGATTTTTAATAATCCCCTCTCCTCAAGCTCCTATATACGGCTATTAGACTGACAAGGCTAAAAATGTTGATAACAGTAAACTAATTTTATGTGCTGCGATTATTATTCATGCATATCTTCGAATTGTGATATATAGGTACCGGTATGAGATAATTATAGGCCATTAGGATGTCTGCATAGCGTCATATTGCATCATTATATCTCACCATTGATTACATTATTTAACCACGAAACGATTTACCAGAGGGAGGCACCTTCTGTTGTTCAATTTAGAGATCGTACAAGGAAAAAACCTTTGAAACAGGTGTCTCAATCTAGTGAGCCAGCGATTTGGCAATGGTATGACGTACGGGAAGGTCATCGTACCGGCAGAGAGTGTAATATAATTGTTCTATCGCACTCATTAATTTGGTTCCAGTGCAAGTACATACATGCTCATGTTTGGATGGGAAGTACAAGCGCCAAAATCGCTTCAAAACTCACCATGAGGAGAAATGGCGTGCTCAGAAAACTGACGCGGTGGACTGATGTAAGTTCCAGTAATTATATGACTATCCCGGCTTCCCCACCTCCCAAACCACAGAGGGCATTTATTCAATGGGATTTCCACCCGCCGAATGGATGGTGAAATATGCCGAAACTAAAAAAGCGGTCGAGAAAAACAAAGTGGTGGAGAAAAAACAACGGTTGTGCAAAAAAAAAAAAAAATCAAGAAAAAAAAAAAGGTAAAAAAAACCCAGTTCAAGTTTCTCGGCCGTTTTGGTTTTGTTCCCAACATGTATGTAGAAAAACCAACCATGAATGTGAAACAACTCGTCATGTATGTGAAACAACTCGTCATGTATGAGGAACAACTCGTCATGTATGCGGAACAACTCGCCATGTATGTGGAACAACTTGTCATGTATGTGGAACAACGCGTCATGTATGGGGAACAACTCGCCATGTATGTGGAACAACTCGTCATGTATGTGGAACAACGCTTCATGTATGTGGAACAACTCGTCATGTATGTGGAACAACTCGCCAGGTATGGGGAACAACTGGTCAGGTATGTGGAACAACTCGCCATGTATGGGGAACAACTCGCCATATATGTGGAACAACTCGCCATGTATGTGGAACAACTGGCCATGTATGTGGAACAACTCGCCATATATGTGGAACAACTCGCCATGTATGGGGAACAACTCGCCATGTATGTGGAACAACTCGCCATGTATGTAGAACAACTCGTCATGTATGTAGAACAACTCGTCATGTATGGTAAAGAACTCGTCATGTATGTAGAACAACTCGTCATGTATGGGGAACAACTCGTCATGTATGTTGAACAACTCGCCATGTATGGGGAACAACTCGCCATGTATGGGGAACAACTCGCCATGTATAGGGAACAACTCGCCATGTATGGGGAACAACTCGCCATGTATAGGGAACAACTCGCCATGTATGGTAAGCAACTCGTCATGTATGTAGAACAACTCGTCATGTTTGTGGAACAACTCGCCATGTATGTGGAACAACTCGTTATGTATGTGGAACAACTCGCCATGTATGTGGAACAACTCGCCATGTATGTGGAACAACTCGCCAGGTATGGTAAAGAACTGTTTATGTATGTGTAACAACTGGTCATGTATGTGGAACAACTCGCCAGGTATGTGGAACAACTCGCCATGTATGTGGAACAACTCGTTATGTATGTGGAACAACTCGCCATGTATGTGGAACAACTCGCCATGTATGTAGAACAACTCGCCATGTATGTAGAACAACTCGCCAGGTATGGTAAAGAACTGTTTATGTATGTGTAACAACTGGTCATGTATGTGGAACAACTCGCCAGGTATGGGGAACAACTCGCCATGTGTAGGGAACAACTCGCCAGGTATGGTAAAGAACTCGTCATGTATGTAGAACAACTCGTCATGTATGGGGAACAACTCGCCATGTTTGTGGAACAACTCGCCAGGTATGGGGAACAACTGGTCATGTATGTGGAACAACTCGCCATGTATGTGGAACAACTCGCCATGTATGTAGAACAACTCGCCATGTATGTGGAACAACTCGTTATGTATGTGGAACAACTCGCCATGTATGTGGAACAACTCGCCGTGTATGTAGAACAACTCGCCATGTATGTAGAACAACTCGCCAGGTATGGTAAAGAACTGTTTATGTATGTGTAACAACTGGTCATGTATGTGGAACAACTCGCCAGGTATGGGGAACAACTCGCCATGTGTAGGGAACAACTCGCCAGGTATGGTAAAGAACTCGTCATGTATGTAGAACAACTCGTCATGTATGGGGAACAACTCGCCATGTATGTAGAACAACTCGTCATGTATGTTGAACAACTCGCCATGTATGGGGAACAACTCGCCATGTATGTGTAACCGGGTAGGTTCGGAGTATGTCGGAAGATTCCGGACGGCTCCGGACAAGTATCTGCCGCGCAGTAATACGCTCGCGCAGTGGTCCGCCTCTGTGGTGGTCCGCCGACTTAAGTAGTCCCGTTACCCACAATCCCTAGCGATCCAGACAAAACCGCGCGGTTTGAACTGTAGCGTCAGTTTGGCTGCGGTTTCTGGATCAGCGGGAGAGTAACGGGACGACTTACGGTGGATCACCACAGGATCCATACTTACTTAGATTGCCGGTAAGGGTTTTACTTGAGCCTGTATCTCCTAGCTTATATCTAGAGTTGCTTGTATGTTTACAGGTTTAAATATTGTTTTCCTGAACCCTATTATTGTCGTGGGCGAAGCGGTTTATGCCGATGTACCCGTCTGTCTGATATTCCCTGTTTAAATATAGGTCTGTAACGGTTTTCTATTATAGCTGGTTCATTATCAAGGTTTGAACCTCCAGTTACATTGGTTGGTTCGGTTTCTTGTATAGGTAAACCACTAGTTGCGTTAGTTTTATTTGAAGATGATGTATTTGATAAGTAGGAGGTTTACACGTTTAACCGTCATTTAACGGTCACTATATTTGAATTTTACCTTCAACCGTTATGGGCCGCCATCTTTGTATTGTTGTATTGTCTTTGCGCGGTCCGTTAGTATAGGCTGTGGCGGCCGTTACACCGCGTTGAGATTGATTTATATCTACTCCCACGTATAGTGAGGCTATACTACAGTTTAATTCTTTATTGGTACTAAATTGGTTTAATCTGTCGTATCTTGCGTTGGTTTACCAGTTTGAGTCTGTGGTTGTTGTTGTCCACGTACTTTGGCTATTGCATGGTCTGTAGGCCACTATAGGGCGGCGGCCATTTAATTGTTATTGTGCCGAGGGATTACGCTGTTTGTTAACGTTTCTTTGTCTTAACACTCGGCACCTACACAGTCGGGTACACAACGTGCGTTTATATTTTAAGTTCTAATTACATTGTTTTAATTGTCTTGCTACCAAGCTTATATGTTATATATTAAGCTCACCTCTAGCTTGTATTATATGTATTTATGTAGTATGACGTATGGCAATGGGAATTGTCACTGTGATGACCACTGAGTGATAGAGTGTTTGGTTGTGTACAACCCTTTGTATATTAGTGGATGCCTGCATGAGTGTTTATTTTGGTTCACTACGTTGCAGGGCCACCGTTTTCTACCGATTTAATAAACAACGGAAATTACACCGGTTGTGGTTTTAGTTCAGTTTCTAACTGTACTTGGCCACATATGGGGAACAACTCGCCATGTATGTGGAACAACTCGCCATGTATGTAGAACAATTCGTCATGTATGTGGAACAACTCGTTATGTATGGGGAACAACTCGTCATGTATGTAGAACAACTCGTCGTGTATGTTGAACAACTCGCCATGTATGGGGAACAACTCGCCATGTATGGGGAACAACTCGCCATGTATGTGGAACAACTTGCCATGTATGTAGAACAACTCGTCATGTTTGGGGAACAACTCGCCATGTGTAGGGAACAACTCGCCAGGTATGGTAAAGAACTCGTCATGTATGTAGAACAACTCGTCATGTATGTAGAACAACTCGTCATGTATGTTGAACAACTCGCCATGTATGGGGAACAACTCGCCATGTATGTGGAACAACTCGCCATGTATGTAGAACAACTCGTCATGTTTGGGGAACAACTCGTCATGTATGTGGAACAATTCGTCATGTATGTGGAACAACTCGTTATGTATGGGGAACAACTCCACTATATATGGCCGCCTGCGCTTGTCATTCCAATATTCCAGTCGCATTTGCGTGACATATAGCTGTGTCTATTCTTGACATCTTCTGTATGTGAATTTGGATGCCAATGTCGGGTGTCGATTTCTCAAAAGCGGCCATTTCGCGTTCCAGACAATATCAGTCACGGTTATAATGTAGGTAACGGGTGAATGCGTTGTTTCGATCCGCTTACCTGGAGAGTATTCCTGAAGTACTCCGGCGTTATCCATTATTGTAAGCGTCTCTCGGGAATCCGCCGGCCTCTCCCGGACACTGGACGCCGTAGTAACCAGTGGGATGAGGATGAACAGCGTAACCAATAGAGTCACACCAAACGAGGCGGGACTCAGTCTCACTCTGTCACTCGGCATCGTGCTGAGTCCGTGACTCCTGGTTATTTCTCATGTTAGGATGCCGCTCGAGCGAAGCTTTGACCAAATAAGTCCTACATGATTTGAATAGATGATGTTGTCACTGCCGGTTCCGGCCTTGATAACCTGTCCGGTCACACTTCTTTCATGCCACTAAGCCCAACCAGAACCCTAATACTAACCCTAACCCTGGACATACTTAACCTAATCCTATCCCAACCATAAACCTAACATACATAGGCTATTTACATAACAACCCCATTCGATCGCTGCGCATGCGCACACGCCAGCCGGACACTATCACGGCGGACAGGTTATCATGCTACACCGGTTTCGGTTTGGGGCTCAAACAGACGATTACTGGCACTTTGAACCCAGTATGTTTGTTAATCGGGGTCGCACTGTATACGATGACGGCTGAAATACAGATGTATCGTAGGCCGAATTATGCTGATAGCCAACGCGGCGCCCCTATGAATTGTGTATATTATGTAGGGGGCCTAATCATATACTCACGCCTCACAAGTACAGAATTGATCCACTAGACTTCGATGAAACCGAGGTGGTAGAAGAGGGGGAAGTGTCTAGACAATGACTGTTTACAGTGGTTCTCAAGTGGGGTATATCTCACTACATTGCGTGTTACTGTGGGCCACGCCGTATAGGTACAAAGTAGAGTCGCACTCTTGATGTATCAGCCGCGCGCTGAAGCGGCGCGGCTCGGGGCGGAGTTCTCTTCAGTAGTGTACGTGTTTCACCTCCCTGTATGGTGGGCCATTTGGGCCACATTGGAATTTTGAACCCGATCAATATTAAACGCGTGATAGCCAGCTTACGCTTGAACACATAAATAATGGTGGCATTTTTGTTTCTCAGGAATGGAATTTTACTTCATACTGAAATGGGAATTCGCGAAATTATTTCTCGTGAACTGGCAATAATAAGGGCATAGGTCGACCGTTGTGATCAAGGATTTCCATTTATCGTGAACGCGAACGGCCCATAACAACAAAGCCACCCAACTTTCGTCGAAGCCGAAAAAACCCTATAGTCAGTTTATGATTGTCCTCCTGGTGAGTCTGTTCATGCCCTAAATAAAAGAATAGCATATCTATCTGAAACAGGGGGGGCACTGTTATACGAATGTGGTGGAGAGGTTCCGCGGGCGCCCATTGATGTACGAGCTAGGGAGCGGACATCGTTGATGAAACAGATCCCCTTATAGCTAGAGCGGATATTTTTGTTGAAACAGAAACCCTTATAGAGCGGATATTTGAAAACTTGCGACCTAGGGTGGGAGGGGGGCGGGGGTCTCTAAAAATGTCCGTTCATATCCCTTCCGAGCGGATTTTGGCGGTAAAACGCCCCGATCATGACCGAGCTCATTATATGGCGGTAAAACGTTCCGACCGAGCGGATTTCGGCGGTGAAAAAATGGGAGCTTTACCGCGGAACCCCCCCCCCCCCCCGCTCACAGCAATGTATTAAGACCCCCCCCCCTCCCCCCGGCCCGGGCTGAAACGATACATATATTTTTTTGGCCGCCAAGGGTATATTTTATGTCCAGGAATGTTAGCACCAGAGGTGGCGAAATTTCGATATAGGCCAGTATATAGATATTCAGGCTTATGTGGAGCGAGTCCGATCATATTGGCCTTTACAACGGCTGCATATGAATCATTTTTTTCCGGGGAACCCGCTTTACGAACGCTGTTGTTCAACCAGGTCCTTAATTGGTCCTTCTCAAATTTAGTGTTGCTTCCCTCATTCCGCTCTTTTCATCTTTTTATCTTTTTCGTAATAAATGTCCGCTCACTCAGTCACTCATTACTGGACGTACAGGAACCCCTGCCAGATTTGTTTATTATAGTGCCTCCCCCACGTACCCCGGGGGAATATTAATTTATAGGCGTGTATATAATTACTATATATAATTACCTATATTATATATTGTGTTTCTTTGCGTGTGATTCTAAGACCAAATATGGCCTAAAAGCCATGCAGATTTTTTTCACAGGAAATATGAATGTAAATAAGATTTATAAAGTTACTTATATATATTAGGCCTACATCAACTCTCAACGACTTGAATTAGTATTTCTGATACAGCTAAAATTGAGCTCAGCTCACAACTAAGGCTGTGCCTATTGATATTATCATATCCATTTAAATGGCCTGCAATTTTTCTCGGGTGGTCTATGTCCTCCAAAGGACGCACCTCTTAGACCGTTTGCTGTATTGAATAGCGTTGGCGAGATGTGAGAGTCGTAAAGGTTCGACGCAAAACGAGGCCAAACGGGCATATCCAAACGGCCTGAGTAAACGAAGGATCCCTTTGCCTTACAAGTGGGCGATAATGCGGCGATACAGATTGTAAACAAGATGGACCAGTGCTCGGACGAGGAGTCTCGTGACGAAAGAACAGTTTTAGTCCGATCACTTGAACGTAATGAGTCTCCAGGTTTGTGCTTATGTGATTCGAATGAAGCAAATATTGCCTAAAAGTGAAGCGAAGAGACAGGTACTATAGTCGCACTAGCACAGGAGCCTCAATCGTGGGTAGGGGGGGGGGGGGGGACGGGGCTACTGGGCTACTCTCTTTTAATAGTTTATAATATGGGTAGCCGGCCCCCTCCCGCCCCACCCACCCACGATTGAGGCTCCTGTGATAGGCCCTTCCACAGCCCCACCTCCGCTCGCTTCAATCTGAGTGAGCTGGCCACGCGCAGCGGGGAGCTGTGGAGGAGATCGACGGAGACTATACTTCTGTGATAGCACAGGCGCCTCAATCGTGGGTGGGTGGGGCGGGAGGGTGGGGGGCCAGCTTCACACATATGTCATATAAAAAGATGACATATATGTGAAGCCACCTCCCGCGCCACCCACCCACGATTGAGGCGCCTGTGGTGATAGTAGCCTGTCAAGCATATATTCTTTTAATGTCTTTAATTAGTGTTTGGCACCGTTGGCGGGGTGTATGCCCACTTTGACTTTGACCAGCCCTGTTTATGACTGTTAATGTAGAAAAAATCTGACAGGCCGCTATAAACATGCCCGCTTCCTTGTGGGCGGACAAGCCTGGAGGCCATAATTTAAACAGGGCTACATTTTGACAGCTAGGGTATGCAGGTAGTTCCATCTCTGAAACCTAGTGGCTCCGCTGGTGGAGCGTGCAGAGCCACTAGGTTTCGGAGATGGAACTAGGTATGTGGGCTGTAGCCGCCAATGGATGTGGCCGCTGGTAGGGGTATTTGCTGTGGGGGCTTGGTTGGTCAGTTGCTTGTGGGGTGGAGTGGCAAACTTGAAAGGAGGGATTAAGATTAAGTTACGGTCAAGGTCATTCAGGCGCTTGTTCATTCCACCTGCCCGCCAGCAGGTTAGTTAATACTGATTAGGCGGCTTAACTTTCTGGGCTATTTGAGCATATTTGCAAGCAAGAAATCCAGAGGCACTGACTATACGACATATTTTATTATTACGGGACAGACAGGCACCCTAGCGGGTGACAGGGGCGACCTGGGGGAGATGTCAGCCAGGGGGACAGCAGCATCCTGGGGGATGCTTACGGAGCATATTACAAATGCCTTAATCCCTAATCATCCCCTCCCTCCCCATTCTCCAATGGGCTCCAGTGGGCTTTGCGTTTGACATATTATTTCATTCTATCATTATCATTTTAATTATTGTCCTGTTGTATGCTTTTATATACAGATGTTAAATAAAACTTTATATTGTTCTTTTCTACTAAATCTCTGTATCATAATTATGGTTTTCATTCTATTTTTCTTGTGTAGTGTAAAGACACCACTCATTATTATAATATGGCACTTTATTATAAGTACCGGTATTAACTTTATTATAAGTAATGATGCAACAGAACCATCAGGTTTTCCATGGCACCGTCAATGCCATGTCTTCCACGTGTGACTGTGAAATAACAGTACACAATCTGCGCCTTGATGTTGACCTGTCAGGTCTTCCAATTCACACACTGAAAACAACAATACATGATCTATGCCTTGATGTTGACTTGTCAGGTCTTCCACTCCAGGCAGGTGGCCAGCTCATTGGACCCTAGCTGGTATCCCCTGACCCTGTAATGGCTGTATTCCTGCCACTGGAGCTTATGTCACACAGCTGATGTGGCTGATGCCGCGGCCCAGTGATGCCCTCTCCCATTGCTTGCCCAGGCTGCCATGTATCAGCTGATTAATGATAACAACCAGCCAATTCCACTTCACCTGAGCATGACTACCCCCTTAAACATTAACCACCAAACCCCTTGTAAGACTTTGATTTTTTTTTATGAACCAAATGCCCGTTCTTGGCGGTACACACCATACTTGTAATTTAGTCTGATCTACATGGTGTGTGATGGCCCCATATTTCACAGGGTCATTCTTTGACTTTGACACAAGCCCACTTCCCAGACATTAGCAGATTATGCTAGAGAGAAGTTTGGCAAGTGCCCCCAGATAAGCCAGCTTCTCTAGATTATAGTAAACCACAGGGGCTTCAATCGCAGATGGATAAGTGGGGGTAGCTACACTCATATGTCATATAAGCTCTTTATATGACATATGAGTATAGCTTCCCCCCTCCTCCGCCTTACCCAACTATCGCTTGAAGCACCTGTGCCACACGCGACTAAGGCATCTGTGAATGAGGCCAGGGCATAGGCACTCAGATTAGTTGATACAATGCCCACCTACCTACTAAATGTAAATATCAGCTTATTGTCAAAAAGGTCTAGTTTCCTGGGCTGCCAAATCGCCCAATTTAAAAAAACTTTTTAGAATTGGGCGGTTGGGCAGTTGGGCTGCCCAACTATGGTATATGTCTGTGTGGTCGCAGGACACAGATCCCATATCCTTCTTTGCAAAGAATAGGGGGTTACCCTGGGGACGTGGCTTGATCAACTCTTCACTTTCTTCTCCAATTGACACAATATCTGACTATGCAAGGCCATTTGACAAGGACATTTCTGTTGAAAAGCTTTGGTTGTTCCATTGCGAATTTGAAAATAACTAGAATGCAGTTGTAGAATAATCTTAAAACTACATGTAGCCTATATTGGGTATATTTATTGTAATGTAATAATAATATATATTAAATTATGTTTTATGAATTAATATAATATCATGTGCTTTCATATCTATTGCAGAATATGTGGAAAAGAAACTATCTACATCATATGAGGAAGCCATAGCATTAACAGGTTGTTTTATAATCACAGCAGGAGTATTTTAGTCAATCATTGTAGAGGACTTTTATGCAACCATTGATACACTTATAAAAACTTTATACATGATGGCAACTAGGTTTGATAAATAGCTTGGAGATAGAACAATTAATTTGGACTCATAATTAAGCTTTGGAAAGTTGCTTGGCAATTATAATTATTTTGGAAGCTGTTCTGTGTGTGTGGATAGCCCAGACCCAGAGTCTATGTGATGCTGTGACATCTAATTCTTCAACCATAGCTACCGCTATGTTTGCAAGAGCTAGTGTAGCATATTGGCAAAAGTTTGGGTGCAGTTTTTCTTTCATAATGTATCTAAACATGTATTTATCTTTTCAAGGATATGGATGTTTCCACTACAAGTTGCTGATCTTGTGTGGCTGGGCATTGTCAAGTGATGCCATTGAAGTCTTGAGCATATCTTTTGTGATTCCTATAGCAACATGTGATCTTCAAATGTCAGACAGCGATAAAGGATGGCTGAATGCAAGTGTGTTCTTGGGTAACTAAGTTCAACCTAAGTTACACCCTATGTCAAAGAAAGGAATATACTGAGCATTACTTACTTATGTATATGGCAAACAAATCATAAATCTAAAGCCCAATATTTCTGGCATCATATACATTGGAGGTATCAAATGTCAATGCTTGATGCATGACTGAGTAAAAACTGAAAGCAAAATGTCTCTTATGGATGAGGCAGTGATGGTTTCACTCCAGAGTACAAGAGAGTGACAGTAAAAAAGATGCCCTATTTGAAAAGATGCTGAACTGCCACGTGAATTTATATGTTGCTTGGCATATATATGTACTTGATGTATCATTTTATTCAGGTATGATGTTAGGTGGCTACGTATGGGGTGTACTGGCTGATCTGAACGGTAGGCGAGCCGTTCTTCTCTGGTCCTTGTCACTTAATGCCCTGGGTGTGTTGGCGTCAAGTGTTGCTCAGAGCTTTTGGCTCTTTGTATTATGCAGATTTGTCAGTGGGATAGGGTAAGTTGTAATATGTGTATTATGTATGTCTATTATGGATTTGTAATCCATTAGGTATTATGTATGTCTTTGTTTTATTATGTCTATTTTATGTCTTTCTTTTATTATGTCTATTTTATGTCTTTCTTTTATTATGTCTATTTTATGTCTTTCTTTTATTATGTCTATTTTATGTCTTTCTTTTATTATGTCTATTTTATGTCTCTATGTATGTGCAAAATTTTTGTGCAATTAATGTTAAACAAAAGGATCTATTATGTACCATTACTGCCGGTTGTCTATATTTCTTAATCATCACGTTTAGGGATGTCAGCATCAGTTTTATGGCAGCTTTATACATGTGCCATAATCTGGGTGTAGGACTCGATCTTTAATTGTTAGTGCTGTAAACAATTCTGTTATGTAACATACTGGTACATACTATTTTCCAGGGTTGGTGGAAGCATGCCAGTGATATTCGCCTATTACACAGAATTCCAGCCAAAGTCAAGGCGTGGTTCAATGATTAGCCTGCTAGCAACATTCTGGATGTCTGGGAACATTGTTGCAGCAGGTGAATCTCTGGCTAACCTGTGACATGTTCTAGATATTGTTATATATGCTGATACAATGTACTTCAAATTACATACAAGCATGGGCTTTGTTTGGATCAAGTTTTAAAATTCTATCCTGTTGACCGTGACGGTCATATTGAATATTTAGGATAATGTCATACACTATATACGTAACGCGTGGCCTGTATATTGGTTTAAACTTATTTATTTAAACGCCATTTGAATGCAGATTTTACTAATTTATACCTGCTGTGACTGCTCAAATCAGGTTTGCTGGTAGACCGCTGATCAACTAGAATATTTACACAAGTCAGTAATGAAAATCTACGAATAATGTAGTGACAATGGTATATTATAATCACTAGTCTAGGCTTTAACAACATTGTAGAATGTACCTTACACATTAACCGAAAACTGTCAGTTTCGAATCTTCAGCACAGAGCTGCATTGCCTGTACACTGATGACGTAATTGTATGACACACACCTGTGCATAGTACACAGCATAATGATAATACTAGGTATGAAATCTTCATCCATTCACAAGTATAAAGCTCCATGCAGTATTGACAAGCATCATAACGATGTCTGTCATGGTCTTGTTTAATATACATAGGTCAACAGGTCAGGTCTTTTTTTAGGCCTGTGCAACTTTGTATTTTATTTATTTTTAAACTTGGAAACATGATGGTTTTGTAGCCCTGGCTTGGCTCATCATTCCCACGACGCTGTTTGACGTGGATGTGAGATATTCAGCATTCGTCTTCACCAACTGGCGACTCTACCTCGTCGTCTGCGTCCTGCCATGTCTCACGTCCGCCTTCATGTTCGTCCTCATGCCGGAAAGCCCCAAGTTCCTCATGGAGGTGAGTTGAACCGTCAAAAATGTGAAGATTGTTACAGCAGGCGAAGTCACGACAAATTGTATATTAACCAACATGAGGGTTCTTCTGTTTGCACAAATCAGACGATTTGTATAGATGAACAAATTTTCTCGGAATAAATGTAGGCCGATTTGTCTGCATACCAATCGGACAAGTTGTCTTTGGGCAAATGGAACAGTTTATCTGTGAGGAAATGGGTCAGTTCGTCTGCAGATAATTTGTCTGTTGATTGTTAATTCGTCTGTGGAGCAATAGGACAATTTGTTTATGGGTCTGATATTATATATTTCATCAATACGTGGTTTTAATGTCTGTTAAGCCAGTTACTTGTGTGCAATTCTCCCCAGTGATTACTTTTGTGCAAAATACATAGCATACTTATATTACATGTGCGGTAATGCGTATGGCATATTTGGTTCCACCTGTAGCGCCATGTATCTTTCTGTTCTTGTAGCATAGAGCGAAACGGGTGTGTGGTTTAATGCTTGCACTCTTGTTTAAAACTTCCAGAAGGGACGGGAACAGCAGGCTCTGCAAGTACTACGACAAATGTACCTTTCTAATGGGACCGGCACAAACATTGAGGCATTTGAAGTACGTACGACGAAGTATGCTCGTCATGCATATGGCCATATGGTTGGCTCGTGAAGAAATAAGTACTGGAGGAGTCAAACATATATATTTACGACCAGTGTTATTTTTGCAAGGGCTATCCATATAAGGCGTACATTTTTTGGAAATTAAAAAAAATATAAAACTATGAAAAGAACCTACATTTGTATACATATATATACCAGGCGGCATTTATATTCCTATTATGCTGCGTTATTGTGTTTGCGGAATTGATATATCGCCTTTTCATTTACATATTAATTTCATTCATAATATAAGGCGTTTATATTCGTGTTAACTTAACTGACGACGGTAGCGTTAGATCGTGTAGTCAACTTCAAGCTATATTGTGACTTGCCCGTTGGGTTTATAGCTCATAGCGGCCCTTCACCCTGCATGGACGACTTATGAGATATTTTTCGCCATCGTAATACTGGTCATAAGTTTAGTCCGAGTGCCATCCCGCCAATGAAATATTCTAACGCCATGCAAAGTCGCGCTGTTGTTGCGTTATTTAGGGTGTTAACCTCGACATGAAGAAAGCGCCGAAAGTGGATATCAGGGCCAGAGGTTATATTGCGTGCTGTGAGTCCTTTCGAGGCAATATCTCTAAGGTACGTGTATGAAACCACTGTATAGCCGGTCAGAGGTATTAATTCCACTTTATGCAAATACTCTCTTCCACTGCTTCATTCTCATTTAGAAATAAGTGCTGCATTATTGTGTTTTTTGTCATTCTTGTATTCACGTAAAAAGAAATTATGACAACATTTTTGTTTGAGCTGAGAGAAATTTTGTTTGTAATCATTACAAGTTTGTTCTGTAATTGATCGGTTGATATTTTAATACTTGTCTTGTTTTGATTTAGATTCTGACGAACACCTTGGACCTGTTTCGCCCTCCCCTGAAGAGAACGTCAATAATAACTTTGGTCATCTTCTTCACGTTGTCTTTCGGGTAGGCAACGAGACTCGACGTTGTTTTGTTTTAATCCATGACAAAACAATATTACGAGCATCCTTAAATTAAATGTGTAACCATGGTGACGTGCTCAAATATTACCATTCCCTCTATGGCCTTGTTTGATTAATATTCCCACCTCAGCCAAGAAAAACAGATGCCTACTTAAAGTGAAATGTACAGCAAATTGCGGCAATGAAATATTAACATTCACAGTAAACAGTAACTTTAACAGTTGCTTCAAAATGGGGGAAATATGGCAGAAGTGATATTTTGCTTGACAAGTGATACTTTGTGTACAGTCCACTGTGTTAGTGCACAGTTTAGAGAGGGTGTACAGGCAATGAATTGCAGTGACAGGAAAGGAAAACTCTTGCGCAATCCATACAATCTTACAGTTATCATCAATGATTTGGGCGGGAGAAACTGTATGTTCTATTTTTCGTATTCGCCCCCTTTAACATGACTCCCGCCAAAGAATAGCTTAACCCACACGTATTTTTGTTAATATTTCAGGTATTACGGGATGTTTATGTGGTTCCCGGAATTGTTTCAACGGATGGACCTCGGTGGCGGTTCCCCATGTGACCTGGGCACCTACAACAGGACGCAAAATGCCACGTGCACCGTGGCGTCGAGCGTCTACTTGGAAGGATTCCTGACGGCTCTGGCCAACCTCCCGGGCAACATCTTCACCTTCTTCGTCATCGATCGGCTGGGAAGGCGACTGTTGCTGTGTAAGCCATTGGGTTAAATTAATCTGATGATCTGAAGACTTAAGTGTGTTCCGAGCCTAGCACGTCGCTATTTATGTCGCTTTACTCCTAAGGGGGATTCACTGGGGTATTCGCAGCCGCCCTCGGTGGCTCAGTCGGTAGGCGTGCTGAGCTGCTGTTAAGACAGCACCTGCATCAGACACCTGCATCAGGAACCTGCATCAGGAACCTGCATCAGGCACCTGCATCAGGCACCTGCATCAGGCACCTGCATCAGGCACCTGCATCATGCACCTGCATCAGGCTCCTGCATCAGGCTCCTGCATCAGGAACCGGCATCAGGCACCTGCATCAGGCACCTGCATCAGGCACCTGCATCAGGCACCTGCATCAGGCTCCTGCATCAGGAACCGGCATCAGGCGCCTGCATCAGGTACCGGCATCAGGCATCTGCATCAGGAACCTGCATCAGGCCCCTGCATCAGGCACCTGCATCAGGAACCTGCGTCCAGCTAGTTTTCATGACCCATTTAGACTTTATATGCACAAAAGTGGCTTGAAACTCATTTCGACTGCAGTAGTGTTACAATGGTTACCGGGTAAATGAAGAATTACCGATACATGTATATGTATATCAGTAGTTCACTTTAAAGTAATAAAATAGTATATTAGGAGTTTTGATTTTGTCAATGCAGCGACCAGCATGGTGCTGTCCGGAGTCAGTGTGTTTTTCGTCTGGCTCCTGAAGACCCGACTCCAGACGGTCATCATGTCCTGCATCTTCAGCGGGGTGTCCGTCATTGGCTGGAATGTCCTCGACGTACTGAATGTAGAACTCTACCCGACCAACCTCAGGTAAGTAATCTGTCATATATGGGAGCATCTCATTTTAAATAAACTCAATCAAGAAAATAAACAAATTTTTTTTTAATGTAAGTGAGATTTTATAATGCAGTCAGACCCCGTTAATCCGACACATCCGGTTACACCCGAATTTGTGTCGGATAACGAATATGTCGGATTAACGTCGAATTGAGAAATTTTACATGTTGGTGTGACTTGCAGGACCCTTTGATAATGGCCGATTGTCTGTGTAGTCCTTTGCGTGCATGCGACAACGGTAACTCTCTGTGACATTGATCACGTGTAATTTTTTATCGGGTGTCGGATAAACGAGGTCTGGCTGTATGGACTCCAGTGGTATCTCAGATACTGTGGACAATTAGCTATGAAGTTCCGGTGCATCGGAATTGAATCACGTAAATTTGTAATAATTAAATTGATTGAAGAGTGGCGATTCCGGAGAGGCTGAAATATTGTTTTGTTGTATATATTTTGGGGATTCGCTGGCCTCATTATAGGGTCTGTAAGTGACATCACAGACAGCTCGCGCTCACCTCCAGCGAATCCGGTTTTGGGTACATGACACTTCACCGCCCCATATACAAAGCATGGGGGGCTCTTTGTAATGGCGTGAAACGCACAGAAACCAGCGTCTTTCGATTCAAAACTAGTATGAGTATGAAGGTACACACGCAAAAATGTTTTCAATATGATTTTCAACTCCAACAGTGCATTCATTTTAAAAATATCACTGAATCTTGTTTGAGGCCCACAGTAATGTATAGGGATCCGCTGACGCGTTGTACCCAGAATGGCTGTTTCTAGAGGTGAGCGCGCGCTGTCTGTGACGTCAATTACAGACCGTATTATGCACAGAACTGTGGATGAATAAATAACCAAGTCCGTCACAATTTATTATTCTTTTTTTGTAGGACTTCTGCATCGGGATTCCTATCCGCTGTCAGTAGGATTGCGGCCATATTGGCCAACCTGACGTTCGGCGCGTTGCTCGGTTTCCATTGCGCCGTGCCCATGCTGATGGTGGCGTCTCTCATGTGTTTTGGTGGCCTGGTCTCCATCATGCTGCCCAACACCATGAATGTCGACCTTCAGTAGCTCACACAAGGCGGGGGATGTCAACGTTATGTTGCTTTATATTAAGGCTAGGAAGATTAATTGCTCAGGGAATGGCGAAGATGTTGGCCATTGTCTCTCTCGCCTATATATATGAGACACAATCTGTATTTCTTGGACCAGCTTTCTTTCCTTCATGGAAATTGTGTTGATATAAGGTGTATTCATGTATAATGCGTGTGTGTCCGTATGGTTATTGGAGGAAGCTAAATGTGCACATGCCCTTTCGAGGTGTTAAACTTAATTTTCAGGTTAACTTAACCACCGCGTCTTCTAACCGGACTTGACGTTACAACCTATATTTCTGTATATTTTATGTAATATTATTGTTTTCGAGGTATGGAACTTATTTCAAGTTAAGTTAACCACCGCGTCCTCTAACGGGACTTGACGTTACCACCTATTTCCTGTATATTTTGTACAATATTATTGTTTTCGGGGTATGTAACTTAATCTTGAAGTTGAGTTAACCACCGCGTCCTCTATCGGGACTTGACGTTACCACCTACTTTCCTGTATATTTTATGCAATATTATTGTTTTCGGGGCATGAAACTTAATTTTCACGTGAAGTTAACCACGCATTCTCTAACCGGACTTGACGTTACCACCTATATTCCTGCATATTTTATGTAACGAATCTTATCTGTTATTTTGTATATTTATTTAAGGTTTCATTTGACCACTGGTTAAAGTTACCTGTTGGGTCTTTTTTTGCTACCAACATCTAATCTCAGAGCAAAGAGTGTTACGGTTCATTTGCGTACGAAGATTTTATATCAGAGGTATTCAGAAAATGTTCTGCAATGTATCGTTGTCATGAGCTTGCTGAAAATACAAGGTTGGTTACTTTGCCATTTGCCACATATTAACTCAAATAATAATATGAAGAGTAATCAGGCATTGTAAGTGCTACTTCATATGTAAAAATGTATGTGTAAATCATATTATGTATAATTTTAACAATTTATATATAATATAAACGCATATATTTTATCAATCTGTGATTTATTTTTAGGCTTCACTTGTAAATGCACTACCTCGAAGATTTGAAATTATGTTTAGTTACTCTAGGAACACCACCATTTGCAGCTTTTGGCCATCGCCTCTTGGTGGTATAAATGCAGATTCATGGATTATATGTTTTGTACCGATGATAAAATTTAATGAAACAATGACTGATTTGCTGATAGGTACCTTGTGTCCGAGATGAATACTTGCGTCCGAGATGACAATATTTATCCCAGATGACACTATTTATCCTAGATGACACTATTACAGCCATAACGAATCATGTAGTCGCAGAACTATCGGCCGCTACGATCCACAATCAGTCTGTATCCTAGCTCTGGCAAATCCAAGAGTGACTTGGACAAGGTCAGTGTATCACCACCATGTACTGGCTCTAGCACATCGATCCAGGGATCGGACCACGCCGCGGCAGATCCAGAAGGATGATCCTGCCTCAGCATATCGAACAGGGAATCCGAACCTGTCAGTTTATCCGGCTCTGGTCGCTCCTCATCCAACAAGTCCAAGAGGGAGCCGAATGACGCCAACCCACCAGCGTCCGGGATCTGCTCCAGAAGCTCCGTCACTGGCTGAGAGGCCGAGGATGTGGCTTCTGGATCCCGACCGAAGAGATCCATCGAAGAGGCGGATAATGTCACGTGGTACGTTTTCGCCACTTCCGTCACTGATGTTCAGTATGGCTTCACAATATGGCTTAAACCTTATAATCTTTGGGTAATGGTCACAGCGCACACCGGACACTGGTATCCCATTGGTGATTGGCGGGCCAATCGCAATGAAGGCGTTTATTTAATAGTTCGGTCTGCCAATGCTTCTGTTTGTTGTTGTTGCATTTGCATGTATCTAAAAGGCAAACGTGTATACTGCTCAAATGCACATCAGTTAATAAAAGGACTGGAGGGGATTTTGGAAAAAAAATTGATGTTAATTATTTTGTTATTGCCAATAATAAAAGATAATAACAATGTCAATCCCCCACCCCCCGTGTTGCAAATTCTGGACCATGAAACCGGGGCGCTCCGCTTCATGGTCATTATATATACCATTGCAAAAAACCAAGACTTGCAAGTTTTCAGTACATGAAAAGACTTTCAAGAGTATAAGAAACTGACTAGAGCTATATCGGCCCAAGGGCGGGGGGGTGGGAGGGTAATTAATACATTGCTGTGCTATGGGGGGGGGGTGTTCCATGGTGAAGTCCCCCTTTTTCACCGCCAAAACCCGCTCGGTCGGGGTGTTTTACCGCCCAAAACCGCTCGCTCGAGGCGTTTTACGGCCAAAATCCGCTTGGAAGGGGTATTATTTCGCGGCAATCCGCTCTATGAACGCACATTTTCAGAGCCTGGTCGCAAGTTTTCAAATATCCGCTCTAACGGAGTACCTTTTTCATCATAAATTCCCGCTCCCTCAGGCATCAGGGGGCACCGGTGGACCCCCTCGCCCCCTACCCCCCTCCCGGGATATCAGCTTCGACAAAAGTTCGGTTACTTCCATTTTGAAAGCCCGTATTGTATCCTCTGTCTGTTTACAGTGTATGTCTAATTTATTTGGCGTTATGGGGCAAATGCGCTAACAGCGACCTGACATTTTAGACCGGATCGTGTCCAACATGAACCCTCGTATCACTCTCACAGCAGAGGTCGCCCTAAAACTATTAAATATTTTTACTGTCAAGTAAACAAAATCTGCATTTGATGCTGAAATGAAGGGTCGGAATTCACATTTAACACAACTGTAACCGTTGCATAAATTGTCTCAGTAAACCTAACAGAAAACGTATGTGTTGCATGGCAGCTTGCCGTAACTTGAACGCTGCGTGGACTACGTCACAGATTTGTGTGTATTTCCCCGGTTTATCACACCATTTTAGGGATGTTGGGCGGGATTCCTGCAATGAATTATACGGATAATGATTGAATCGACGATTCTGGCATTAATCAAACCATAATATGTAACTTGAATTTTAGAACCTGACCTGGATTGGATTAGGCGGGAAACAACTGTTTAAAGAGCTTCATTGGCGCGATGGACTATATAGATATCCAGCTAGGATCGAGTCCGGGTGGCGTGCGCTTTACTCGAAGTACCGTTAAACTGGCTGCACGTGAGCAGGTAATAAATACCCCAGTTGAGAACCACCGTTGCAGTACTTGTCTTTGACATCCCTTAAAGCCTCCACGTCTTTCCGTCCACCACACTTCACCGACAACCTGAAGCCGTCGCTGACCCCCCCGTCTCTCTTGCTAAAACTCCACTGGATTAATGGTGCTCTTGTGGGGCGTGAAAACAGACGCTGGAAAGCCAATGCTATTAAATTGCCACGCTCAAGTGGGCGACGAGAACAGAATATACAGTTCATTGGGTCATTGTTATAGTTCTATACACGTCCGCCTAGGATACATCTGTATCAGCTGTCATCGTGTACAGTACAATCTACACCAAGCAAACCACTGGGTTCAAAGTGCGGAATGCGAGTCATGTCCTCTGTTTGAAGCTGCACTAAGCTGAGCCGAAACAGGCCAGTGACCTACAAACTATTCAAATCATGTAACTTGGTTGTCAGTAAACTTCGCTCGAGTGGCATCGGCCTAACATGAGGATTAACCAATGAGACACGGACATAGCCTACGGAGCCCGCGCAGGGAGGGAGAATCTGCATGAATGCGGTCACATGATGAATTGTATCTGTTTAATAGGATTCAAGGTGTAGCTGGATCTATATCTAGCGGTGTGGGTTGTGTGTTGACAACGCGGAGCCGAACCTACACGCATTGCACGGAATAGCGGCGATATATAGCATCATGCCGGGTGACAGAGTGAGGGTTAGTCCCGCCTCCTTGGGCGTGACTCTAGTGGTTACGCTGTTCATCCTCATCCCACTGGTTACTACGGCGTCCAGTGTCCGGGAGATCTCGAGGCCGGCGGATTCCCGAGAGACGCTTACAATAATGGATAACGCTGGAGTACTTCAGGAATACTCTCCAGGTAAGCGGATCGAAACAACGCATTCACCCGGTATCTACAATATAACCGTGTCAAGGCACATATATATATACCTAACTATGTGTAGTGCCCCCCCCCCCACCCCCCCGGGGAGCAATTGTCATTTAGTTGGTCACGGGCAAAATGCTGTGAAATGGTCGAGGGGTGGAGGCGGGGGTTGACCAAATATACGGCGGGGGGGGGGGGGAGGGGTGATTGACTAAATGCCCCGATGGTGGGGGAGGTAGAGGGCGACAGTCCTATAAATACTGGAACGTAAATACTGTTATATAAAGAAGTTAATTAAACCCTAATTAAAAGAAATTATTATTTTATCGTGCCCCGCACCCCCCCCCCCCACCTCCCCACACACCTCTCCGTTCGTAAGTTTGCCTTACGACTGGAGTTCTTGCGCGCGTATACCCCCCACCCAAACCTATTTCCTACGCCACTGGTAGCTATCCCTATAATGTGAATTATTTAGTTGGGTTCACTTTAAAAATCAGCCCGTATCAATCGTTGTTATCTGTCTACCTTACCAAGACCCGATACATTGGCTTCTGCATGATTTGAGCACATGGCTGTTGTAGGCGGTATCTTCCCGCCACGCCGTTGCCAAATCGCTACCAAATGGCTCACCAGAGGGAGGTACATGTTGCATAAGTCTTCGCTTTTTACTGTCTTGAAACTACCCTCGACCAACAACAGCTAGTGCCTCCCTCTGGTGGATCGTTCATAGTTAAAGTTGCATGTGGAGTTGTTTCGCTGTTTTTGAATGCCAAATTTGCGTATAAGAACACAAACCTAAGACCTTAAGGTTCATAACAGACAATAAACACCTACCATATCGCTCACCAATTATCTGCCAATGAGCAAAACATTTCAAATTCATGAATTGTCCGCCACAAAAATGAAAACTTGTGCTGATATGAAACGTCATAAACGTGTGTACACAAGTCGTTTACCGGTGCCACCGACAGGGGGCCCAAGCGCTAAATTATATGAGACAATAGAAGCATCCAGAGCGCCACTTTTTCTTTGGCGGTGGCCGTTGACACTGCTTGTGGTCAAAGGTAACATTTCCTGTTTATGTTTATTTTGGTACAGCCGTTGCAACGGTCAGCTCCACATGTAGCTTTAAGTGACGTAATGGTGAGATATAACGGTGCACTTGCACGCTATGCAGACGTATAATAACACTTCTCAACCTTTATAGTACATGTATATATGTAAACAGTTCATAGCCATATATAGTCGCTTGATGGGAAAGATATCATTAGAAATATATTTGGTATACGGCTTTAGCGATGTCTGGTAAGCAAAGTAGCAACGAAGTCTTGTCTCCAGTCGTTATTTAGCCAGATAGTGATTGGAATGACTCAAGCTCCCCGCGCGGTGGCGCTACGCAAGGTAGCTTCTACCGCTGCTGTCGGCCGGGGGCAAATTTCAAGATTCTGGAAAAACGGTCAAATCAGCTGTAATTTTCTGCAACATTCTAGTTTTCAACAATCAAACATTAAAATAGCGAGCTTTGCGTATTTAATACAGCAAAACACATCTTGTACCCTTTCGAAAAAGTTATAATTGTGGCAGAACTCTTTCTTTTCATCACCTGATTTCAGGCGTTATTAGGCTTAGGCTGGGTCCCAGCATTAATTTGTAGAAATGCGCGACGCATTTTTCCTATCAATCTGCGCAGCGTCGCCCTGGCGAGCGAGTGTGATAATACATTGGGGACGTAGGCAACAACAGAGATATAATAGAGCCCTAGCGGAGTGAATTGAAGGCAGAGAGTGCATACATATAAGCTTGGACTTTTAAATACTGTATATGGCATTTGATCTTTGAATATTATTTAGTATTAACTTTGGACTTCGTCAAACCCTTTCAAAATTCCAGTCCAAGTGTTATAATACGTAAAAAATACTGCATCGAAGAATAAGATTGCAAATTATAGACTTAGGCAGTGCCTTTCAAAATGTTGATATGGAATGTGCCTGGTGATTAATCACAATGTCTGTGATTGTATAACATGTAACATTACTTTGCCAACCTAAGCGAGCAAGTGTGTTGACTAGTCTATTTATTGTATGCAATAGATTGCCAATATATATATATTTATACTGGCCTATATTTACCGGCCTACCTGTAACAGCCCTACAGGGCGCTCGGGTGAGGCGGCAGACCGGGAACTGGTGGTTTGACGGCAGCACGTTTCCCCATCCCCGAGATCATCGGGATGCTTGCAGACGACCTAACGTGGCCAACAACTGGATCTGCAACCCGGACAAGGTCATCGCGGATGAAGAAGGTCAGCGGTTTTCGTGAAGAAGTTGATAATCCGCATTCTACTCTGACACGGCAGAATGTGTTCGCTATAAGCAGGATGCAGTCTAGCCTGAAAACAAGACGTTACTGTCGTAAGACAGTTGGTAATGGACGAACTGTGAAAGCCAAAAACGTCCGACTGCCCAAAACGGGCCAGGATCATTACGTTCACACCTATAACATAAAATATCGATTTTTGTCAAAGCGCAACACAGGCATCAAAGAATAAATATATCTCCAGATTTGTTCCATACCTTCCCAATTTCGCACAAGTATTGTTTCAATTGGTAGATCTAGATCCGGAGGGTTTGACAAGTCCCATAAAGAGCAAAGAGGCCAATGCTGTACCGCTAACGCTTTTTTACCGTACCGTGCTGTGCACCGCCCCGACACTAAAGCTCATTCGTCCGCCCCCCCCCCCCCCCACACATCCCCACCAGCTTCTCATGAAAAATCAGTGTTGTTTGTAGCCTACATCGCTAAAGAAACGAGCGTATCGCGGTTTCATATCGGCAGATTGTGTGGGATAGAAACGTCAAATGTAACTGTTAGTTTTTTCCTAGATATGTAGGACGTTTTGGGCAGTCGGACGATTTCGGCCCCAACAACACTGTGAGAGCCAAAAACGTCTGACGTTAGGTACTTGTACTAGAAGTCCCACTTTAGTGCGATATCATATCACCAAATTCTTGAGGAGACTAACATGCTGAAAGCCTATACTAGATCACATGTAACACGAAGCACATATATTCTTCTTTACAATAGAAGCAATCAAGCTGCACATGTCATAAAGGCCGGATAGGTTGCTTATATATGGTGTTCTTTATGATATGCTGGTCTATCCTATTGCAGCGGACAAGCTGCAGACCATGATCGCAGAGACAGTGAGCGCCTCTCCTTGTCAATGTGGGACCTGCGGAGCGAACAAAGGGCACTTCGGCATTGCCATAGCATTACCGTCCTACCTACTGGGGTGAGTTAGGCGTTCTCATGCTACGCCATCAATTTACTTGTGAACAGCGAACACACGATAAGGCGGAAACCTATATAACATCCCATCGTAGGCTAATTTGACCAATGGCCGCATCAAATCAACCCTTAATTACTTGATCGTTTGTTGTTGCCTGTGCTTTTGTTGCTCATCAATTGGCCTTGTTGATCATTGCAAAAACAAGCCAAAACCGAATATTAAATTATCTAGCTTGATTATCCTCGTCGCAAACGACCCAAAAGATATCTTTAATTTAACTACATGATACCATCTTCATGATTGAATAAATCCACCTGTTCATGGTGCAGACCGGAAATGTTGGCGGTCAACACAATTCAGAACTTCACGTCGAACTTGGCCGTCCAATTCTGGCGAGATCTAGCGCAGTGTGACGACCATGTCATCATAGGTCTGAGCGCAAGCCAACGAGTGGTACAGTATACTACATCCATCTGTCCAACCATTGATATACCCAGGGGCAGATCCAGAAAATTTGGATAGGGGGGGGGGGTTTCAGGGTCGGATCCAGATATGCTGGATAGAGCGTCCGGTTTCGGTCTTCCTATACTAAATGATATAAATTTCGGCCCTAAAAGGGGGGCCGCGGGGCCGGGTCGCCCCCCCCCTGGATCCGCCCCTGATACCCCCAGGCCAAGAATCAGGCCCGCGCGCACGCACATCATTGCTCAATCTCTACCATATACACCACTGACGTTTTCAAGTTTTAAAGTGCAGATAAAATTATAAACGGATTTGCGATCCAAATAGCAATCAATCTGATCCACCCAACGACTGGCCTGGTGACGCCTCATCCTTCCCATCCTGCATGCATTTGTTCTTATTTTAGTTTCACACGTCGGTTGGTAAAACCGCGGGAAACAAGGTCACGGCGGCATGCATAGACGCGGCGTCTAACCACGTGCGTCCGAAGGTGAAACAAGGTCACCCCTTTGACGCGCTACGAGATTTAGTGACGATTTATAGGTAAGTGAATCTTGCTCTGTATGGCCATTTAGGTGCACATTAAGGGCCAAGAAAACCAAGATGTTAGATAAAGTAAATATAAATGTTAAAGCAGGATAATATCTCAATTATATCAATATATGTGAAGGGCAACTTAATATAATTATAATTTAATTTTTTTCTCAATCTTGGTTTTGGCGTGTCTAATGCCCCTTAAGACACAGTCTCCCTCACTCTTCCTCCCTTCCTCCTTCAGCGGCGCTCTCCGGGACCTGGGGTGCGTCATGCCGTCAGAGGGACTGACGTCCGGACAGGTGGCTGGGATCGTCATCGGGACGCTGGTGGGGGTCTTCCTCCTGGTCTATGTCCTGGTCTGTGTCGGGTACTGCTTCGGTGCCGACTGCGTTCTGGGCACGGCCCTGGGCCCCTGCGCCAGGTACGGTCTGGTCGGGCTGCAGGGCTTCATCAACTGCTGCTGCGTCCAATTGATCGGCGGTCTGTGCAAATCCTGTTGCGAGCGAGACTGCCCCGGATGTGTCTGTCGGCCCGTCCAGTGTGTCTGGAGTGAAGATGAGCAACAGCTGCATGCCGATAATCCGACTGGGATTGTCGGCTTCGATCCGCAGCAGTACTCAAACGATGCGCAGGCGTGAGTGGGGCCCGTCGTGACCGCATGATAATTCGGTGATCCATTATTTGATGTGCCATTTTGTCTTCGATCCTGGGTTTATGTGACATCCCCATCGCTACCACAGCCATGACCACGGCAAGCTAACCCGACCGGAGTGACGTCACAAACATGGACTGGACTTGTGTGTCATTCGTTCTACTTAGTGCATTCCTGAATAATTCATGACCTCCACGTCCACGAGTTCCTCCTGGTGGGCGAGGATTACCGTACTTTCCGCGACTCATAGCAAATACGGTGCGACTTATAATGCGGAATTTACGGTACTTGTAACGCCTATTGATGGATTATCTAAGTTTATATTCTAGATACCTTAAGTATTAACTCACCCCCGGGTCTCATTACATCGTTTAATAATCAAGTCAACCGAGATTGAGATTTCCATTAAATACATTTAATTAACTGTGGTAGGTCTGAAGTAAAAAAAAAGATTGATCTTGCTGCACGTCAGTGTTTAAATCTCCAAACTAAAGAGTTGTGAGAGAGTGTCCATGCGATCCAACAAGCAATTTGTATCATTAGAGTTCACTGGTGACTCGAAAGGGGGGGGGGGCGTAGGGGGTTTAAGCCCCCCCCCCCCCGTTGAGCAAGGGGATGTTAAGGACTGTTAAAGTCGGCATTTTTTCCCATTCCTCTTTTTGAGACCGTTCTTCCTTGCAAAAGCAAGGCATTTATGAGGTCTGCACCACCACCACTCAAATTGGTAGACCCCCGGATCATTTTCAACCCCACTCCCGGTTGCTAGTTTTCAGTGACCCCCCCCCCCACCCCATTTTTTATATTCCAAGTGTGTCCGAAAAAATAGTTGTGCAGAGAACCAGGGGCATGAAAATGTGAGGCTTATAGTTGTCTCGATTTGGCTGACCGCGCCTGTTCAGTGTGTGTCTGGCACACCCCTCTTTCCTCATGCAATCTGTCTCTGCATTAAGCTTTAAACGTTCAACCAAACTTTAATTATAATGAATATGAGATTGCATATATAATGTGAGTTACGCGATATATTTTCTAACGCTAATGTTAAATGCATATTAATTATTCTACAGTTGTATATTATTTCACGTGCTTAGTCATTTTGGTGTACCATCGAAATTTGCTAAACAATGTTTGCCAAATCTCTGCTATAATCTTCAGGAGTATCTATAACTTGTTGTGTGTACCAGTTTTATACAGCTTTATTATGTTTTTGAATGCCGATTTCTACGCCATGCTCAAAGCTGATACAGATGAGATTACATCAGTAATTACGGTTTCTGTTATCTTCATGTGAAAAGAACTGTCTAATAGTATTATATTATATAGTATTATACACCTGTCCAAGGCATTGACATGGCATGTATGATTTTATCGACCTAACGACTGCTTTATTGATGTTCGCAGCATAAATATTCTTACTCCATTTTTACTATGTTTTACTTAGTGAAAAAAAAACAGCATGAAATGACACAATGTTAACGACCGAAATTGAAGACGGTCTGGCCGATAAAGGGAATGGGGACTTAATAGATCCAGGGGGGGGTCCCGTCTTCAAGAGTATGTGAACGAAACTCATTTGTGGAAGAGTAGTCCGTACTGTGTTTGAGGGGGTGAGGAGGGTTTAGCCCATAGCAAACAATATGAGGTGGAGGGGGGGCGGTTGATGAGTGCGCCCCCCCCCCCTCCCACCCGCTCCCCGCTAACACTCCTATTCGCCGATGCGAAAGATTAACACAACTACTTGAGCTTAAAAAGTATTTATTCGCCAACCGGGCTTCCATCCGCAATTCAATACCAACAATTCAACAGCTTCTGTTGGACTAACTTATATTCATATGGTGATAATGATATATATACATAGGTATGTATCAAGATATAATTAACCCATTGTGGAACAAAGATCTCCAAAAGTTATGGTATAGGCTCATTGCATTGGAAGATGTTGCTTCCATGCAGTTGACAATGGCAATAACGCTGTGGATAACATAACAGATGTATGTGTCTACCAGCTATGTATAAAAGTAAAAAATAGTAAAATAAATGACTTGACGCATGCAGTATACATATATGCCTAGCCACCGCCAATAAGACCGCCGACCACACACGTACACCACCTGGTATCTAGCATAGGCAACTCGACAAGCCCGTGCACAAAATGGCCAAATCTAAACATGCCTCTGATAGCGTCTTTAAGCTTTTTTCTTCTAACGATGTCTATATTATAACAAAATAGTTCATCTACATGTGATCTTTTTAATTTTATAATTTGATTAAAATATAGACAGGTAACTGAGTTAAATTGACATGTATCCACCAAAGTACTAATGAATTAAAACAATAAAATAACATATAGGTAATAGCTTCAAATGTTACGGGTAGGATTCTCTTAGTGCTAATATATTCCAGAAATAATTGTGGCTTTTGGGATTATTCGGGTGCGATTTGTCCATATACCATTAACCGCGCCCCCTCCCCGGCCTTCAAGAGAAAATCCAACCACTCGTAATTAATTAATTTAGCTTCAAATCTGACCGTTCATAAGTAATTCATAAATTTAACACTGCCCCCAGTTTGACATAGGTCGGCTTGTGAACCAGCGGAATACCCGAATTAGTAAAGCCCAACATATACAAATGTAAAAATAAAATACAGTTAACTATTACATGCTTATGATAAGTATAATGCCTGCTTGTACTAGTACTAGTAATTTGGCAACGATTACATTTCCCACCGAGGCACTACGGGCGACACCACAGAATACATTTTCTTTAACAATTAATTAAGGTGTGTACACATATGCACCGTCTGGAAACCAAGGTATTGATTAATTACTTTGAGTTAATTGCACTATTCCAGAATGTTCAAACTCATCAGCGCCAAGAAAAGGGTTAAAGTTACCCCTAGAGCAATATTTTCCACAAAAAACTATAGTTTAAATGGAACTGATGTATTTGAGTTTTTAGTGTGTGAATATACTTATATGGTATGCAATAAGCAACAGCGCATGGCCTTCTGTGCCAAACGGGTTGGTGTCTCTCGTGTGCGAAAGTATCGCTTTCTTTTGCACTACGTTCACAATTCAATGTCGCACAGAGTTAACCTTTACACAGTCAGACTGGAAAATTGGTGTATGAACAATTTTAACTGACTTGGCTGCATCTTAGGTCTGAACTTTGATGCGTTAACTATGTGGGTGCGTTGTGCCGGTCGGTGCTGGTTAGTCCAGTGTTATTATTCCCGGCCGCTCTGTGTGTGCGATAAATATTCCTCCTCCACCTTGAAAGACACGACGCGTGGTCGCGGTGAAACCGGCAGCGCTGCCCATCACCCCTTCCAGCCCCCCCTCCCCGTCCCCCTCCGTGTTCATCAGTACCTCTCCGTGCCGACAGCGACCCTCAGGGCCGTGTGGTTTGGCGGCAGGGTGCTGTACCCCCCGGGGTATCCGGTGGGGGGCAGAGCGGCCGCTGCGGAGCCCCCGGGGTGGAGGGTGAACCCCTGGCGGGCCAGGTAGTCAGAGGACACAGACGGGCCGGCGGGGGGCTGCTGGGGACGCTGGGCCGGGAGGGTGTACGATTCATACCCCCCATTGGGCACCGGGGCCGGGGCTGCAGGGGGGAAAGCAGGGGCCATCATGCCAGGGGTGGTGGTGGCAGCCGGGGTGTAGTAGGGTTGGTTAAGGGGTGGCTGCATGGGGCCAGCACCCCCGCCCCCCAGCAGCATGTGGCTGGCATCTGTCGCGCTCAGCAGACCTCCGGACGATGGCCCTCCGACGTTGGTGGCCGCACTGTTTAGCACCACCCTCTCGACAGGGGCGACCTCTCGTGGGATAATTTGCGTGCGGGCCACACTGGGTGGCTCCTCCTGGCTTGGGTTCTTGACCCAGCTGATCCGGGGAGGCGGCGAGTTGTCATTTAGCAGTGTAGCGGCTCCGGGGTTGTCCAGACCAAACGGCTGTCGAGCCATAGGTCCCATACCGGTCGTAGGTCCCATGCCACCCATAGATCCCATGCCGCCCATAGGTCCCCTCCCAACCATAGGGCCTATGGCGTAAGGATTCATCTGCCGGGGACCTCCAGCAAGCTGCAAAGAGAACACGTTATCATAAGAATATCTACCAGCGAAGCTTGCATCGCGTGAAACAGTATCAATTAAGGGGATTCTATCAAAAGCTGCCCTGACTTAGAAATGTTCACAAACCTCAAAAAAATTATTAACGAACCATATAATACGTAAGATATTTACACGATGCAAACTAATAGTTACTTCTGATCAGTGGACTGACTGAATGGTGCCTTTAACATTTAGTTCAAACGTCCTGAAACTGGCTTGTTATGTCCATTCGTTACTTCAACACTGGAACCGGATATAGATATAGATATATAGACAAAATTAATAGGTCGTCATGTTATCTAGATTCTTTGATTTGCTAATTCCGTTAGATGGGTACATCGCATTGTATGGTGGGTAATCGGGGCCACAATTCATCATATCATCCATGTACTTTTCATTTATGTAAATTTCATTCATATACTTCGCATTTATGTATACATTTCATTCATGTACTTTGCATTTATGTACATTTCATTCATGTACTTTGCATTTATGTACAATATGTAACTTCCATTCATGTACTTTCCATTCATGTAGTTACAGCATTCATGTATTCCAACACCGTTAGTCTCACTTTCTAAGGCTATTGTCTTTGCCGACTTTACAACTGTACACATTCCTAATCGATGCCGAAGCCGAAAATCCCGACGAGCAATTGTGGCCCTTTTAACCCACCGCTCAGTTTTATGCTAAGATGCATTTTCTTCGATAGATGGCGCCACAAGCGGAAATTTTAGTTAATAAAACGCTGTCAATAAAATGCGGAATGAGCTAAAAATTGCGAAATAGTGCGCAATCGGTAAATATAGTTAGGAGTATGTGCTACTCTGTGCGTAGCAGGAAAGCGGTCACATTCCCGGTTTGCTGCTGTCCTTCAGTGCAAAAATAATGATCTTTCTGGAACTTTTTTGCCTGGCGACACTCAAAATATATATGTATTTTATAGAATAAATGTATCTTTATCTGATATCTACTCATTATAATTTGTTATAAAGCGATGATATGGGCGGCTTACACTGTCTTTTTAATGCGAATCTGAGCGCACTCGTGTGTCCAGTACGTGTGACTGGCATGCAGTGACGTAAACATAGACAGGACTCTGAAACTTACCCATATATAGAATCTAGTAATATATAATATTCCCGACCCCCCCTCTCCACTCAACTGCCCAGGCGTAACGCTGGTAACCCTCCACCCACGACCACCCCCACCCCCCACCCCTCCCCCTGACAGCTCGCACTCTGGCTGAGCGCCAGATTAATTTCGCCCTTCTACGGACGGCGAGAGGTCATCTCACAAAGATCCCTTGACATATCTGCATGGACATGTTCGTTAAATGGATACCTATGGTTACCTTAGTGGATTTTCGTTTACGTATAGCTATCGACTATGTCTGTCAGATTATATCAATTCCACGGGTGTACATACTATCGCCCTAACTGTATTTGCTCTTTACGCCCTATCGCGTAATTCCGCGTTTTATCGACACCCACTCCTAACGCAAATGTAGTGTAGCGCCACCTGTCGAAGAAAATATATCTTAGCATAAAACGGACCGGTGCGTTAAAAGGGCCACAATTGCTCGTCGGGATTTTCGGCTTCCGCATCTATTATGACTAACACAGCAGCCTTTCGCGTGAAAATCACTGAAGTAAATATGTACACTTATAAAATCTTAATATATATTTGTCGATGTAAAAGTGACAATAAGAGCGTCGAAATAAATGAATGAAAAGTACATGAATGATGAAGGCAATGAAGGCACACGAATGGAAAATATATGAATAGAAAGTACATGAATGGAATGTACATGAATGGAAACTACATGAAAGCAAAGTACATCCATGAATGCCAAGCACATAAATGCAAAGTACACGAATGAAATGTGCATGAATGGAAAGTACATGGATGAAAAGTAGGCTACATAAATGAAATGTTGATTATAGCATAATGCATTGTGGCCCCCGTTTACCCGCCACAGCGTTGTAGGCATATAGCCAGACT
>OZ025249.1:50868739-50918153 GCA_964019135.1 Arenicola marina | reverse complement strand
TGGAAGGAGGACCGGGTTGGGGCTATGAGACAGGGCTGGGGGGGGGGGGGAGGGGGCGGAGGCACAGGGTGGGTGGGGGTAGCCACTGAGCCCAGAACCCAGGCGGCGACAGCTGGCGCTTCTGGAAGGCGGACCGGGTTGGGGCTATGAGACAGGGCTGGGGGGGGGGGGCGGAGGCACAGGGGGGGGGAGGTACTGTAGGGCGATGAGAGTGACGAGGATAGCCACTGAGCCCAGAACCCAGGCGGCGACAGCTGGCGCTTCTGGAAGGCGGACCGGGGTGAGGCTATGAGACAGGGCTGGGGGGGGGGGGCGGAGGCACAGGGGGGGGGAGGTACTGTAGGGCGATAAGAGTGACGAGGACGGCCACTGAGCCCAGAACCCAGGCGGCGACAGCTGGCGCTTCTGGAAGGAGGACCGGGGGTGGGGCTATGAGGCAGGGCTGGGGGGGGGGCGGAGGCACAGAGGGGGGGGGGCGAGGTACTGTAGGGCGATGAGAGTGACGAGGATAGCCACTGAGCCCAGAACCCAGGCGGCGACAGCTGGCGCTTCTGGAAGGCGGACCTGGTTGGGGCTATGAGACAGGGCTGGGGGGGGGGGGCGGAGGCACAGGGGGGGGGGGGAGGTACTGTAGGGCGATGAGAGTGACGAGGACGGCCACTGAGCCCAGAACCCAGGCGGCGACAGCTGGCGCTTCTGGAAGGAGGGCCGGGTTGGGGCTATGAGACAGGGCTGGGGGGGGGGGGCGGAGGCACAGGGGGGGGGGTTACTGTAGGGCGATGAGAGTGACGAGAAGAACCACTGAGCCCAGAACCCAGGCGGCGATAGCTGGCGCTTCTGGAAGGAGGACCGGGGGTGGGGCTATGAGGCAGGGCTGGGGGGGGGGGGCGGAGGCACAGGGGGGGGGGGTACTGTAGGGCGATGAGAGTGACGAGTGAACGATGGCGGGGATAGCTGGCGCTTCTGGAAGGAGGACCGGGGGTGGAGCTATGAGACAGGGCTGGGGAGGGGGTGGAGGCACGGGGGGGGGGGACTGTAGGGCGATGAGAGTGACAGGACAGCCACTGAGCCCAGAACGATGGTGGCGATGGGTACTTCACGGGGTACTTCTGCGGCCATCTAGTATCCGTTATACTACCTTTGAGTCGTACATCATAATTACATGCAGTAACACGCAATAACAGTCAATGAGTCTTTGCAATGGTATATATTAATTATATTTTATATATAATATCAATTATGATAATTTTTTTATAATATAGTGTAGTTTAGAAATGGAAGTAGCTAGTAAAACACTTACGTAGCATGGAATAGGAATCCTCTGAAAATGGATAATGTACAGCATCGTAAGCAATAATCATCAATACACGTGTTTCACGACCTGGGGCCGTATTCATAACTTACTTATTCATGTGTCGGGTGATTATCGGGTCCAAAATAGAAAAGTATTCACCCAAGAGGTGAATTTTCTGAATTAAAAAAGTGCTACAATTATATCGAATATGATTTCTTGATCATGAGCCCCATCACAACGAGCTAGTTACGACGAAACTGCACTTTTCGTGCGTAAGTTACGTGTGGTTTATAAATACGATCCCAGACCCCGATCGTATGATTTAGGATCGTGGATGTTGCCCATTATAAGCTGGTACCCTCGAGGGGATTGATAGGTAAACAGATATATTTGTTGTAGTACCATTGGTAATACTTAATAATCATAACAGTATATACGATACATATCACAGGTATAAACCCACATATCATGACTCAGGTCACTTGGCTATCATAATGTCACCTGCCATCGTGATGGTGTCGCGTGGCCATCATGACGATGTCACGTGGCTATCATGATGGTGTCACGTGGATATCATGATGGTGTCACGTGGATATCATGATGGTGTCACGTGGCTATCATGATGGTGTCACGTGGCTATCATGATGGTGTCACGTGGCTATCATGATGGTGTCACGTGCATATCATGATGGTGTCACGTGGCTATCATGATGGTGTCACGTGGCTATCATGATGGTGTCACGTGGATATCATGATGGTGTCACGTGCCTATCATGATGATGTCACTTGGCTATTATGATGTTATGTGGCTATCATGATGTCATGTGGCTACTATGATGGTGTCGCGTAGCTATCATGATGTCACGTGACTATCATGATGGTGTCACGTGGCTACCTTGATGTCACTTGGCTATTATGATGATGTCACGTGGCTATCATGATGATGTCACGTGGCTATCATGATGGTGTCAGGTGGCTATCATGATGTCACGTGGCTATCATGATGACGTCACGTAGCGATCACGATGATATAAAGTAGCTATCATGATAATATCATATGGCCGAAATGATGATCTCACTTGACTATCATGATTAAGTCAATGGACATTAGAAATTCACCATCAGATATAAGTTCTAATAATACCTGTAAGAGCCTATATCCTACATTTGGCGATGTACATTTACTGCCTAAACCGCAGGGCAGTCAGCGCAGTCCTTACTGTCACACTGCACATAGCGGTAACGCCGTCTTCTAATACCATCACTTACTTATAATACTCGACCCGAAAACACTCCACGAGAGGTCTATAGTAAGCCAGTACCTTAGTTTATCCTCATACGATACCCGAACGGAAAATATTCTCACCAGTTATTAAACGTCCGTGGAGGAAACACTTTTAAACGAGTGTGTTAATCCAAGATTGACCATGCGCCAACTAACCGACCAGATTGTACCGGATAGATAGAAGGAACCTCAAACAACATATATAGGTATACCAGGAAGTGGGTTGTAGGCCTATACACAAATGGTTAAAGTGTTGGGGAGCAATTACAGCACAGAACCGCGCGACCAGTGATAAAACATAGAACTTGTCGCATTGCACCTTGACTGTACGCCTGGCCGACCACGGGAGTGACGTAGGTCGCGAAGTATGAAAACTTACGGCGTTACACAAGGTTGTGGCGTCGCCGTGCTTTGGACGGCTCTCATCCACGGAGAGCTCAGACCAGACAGCTATTTTATACACTCCAGTATAGGAAAGTGCATGGTTGGTGATTGGGGAGTAGGGTGGGGATGAGGGGGGGGGGGAGGAAGGTGGGGTGGGGTGGGGGTGGAGGCTAGGGCGGTTGAGGGAGGGGTGAAGAGTGGAGTGAAGGGTGGGGGAGATAGAGTGGAGGTTAGGGCGGTAGAGTGAGGGGTGAAGGGAGGGGGGAAGGGTGGGGCAGAAAGAGTGGAGGTTATGGCGGTAGAGGGAGGGTGAAGGGTGGGGGAGAAAGGATGGAGGTTAGGGCGGTAATGGGAGGGGTGAAGGGCGGGGTGAAGTTTGGGGGCGAGGCTAGGGGGTAGGCCGTTGGAGGGAGGGATGCAGGTAGGAGTGGGGGCTAGGGTGGGGGAGGGAAGGGTGGAGTTTGCGTGCTGGTAAAGTGTGGTTCTAAGAGGGGAGGGGCGGTGGTCATGGGTTGGTTTGGGGCGGGGTGGGGCGGGGTGGGGTACGGTGGGATGGGGTGGGGTGGTGCGGTGAGGGGAGGGGCGGTGGTCATGGGTGGGGAGGGGTGGTGGAGGATTGGAGGCCAGGGTCGTGGAAGGACGGGTGGCGACGAGTGTGCGGTGGGGCGGGGGTGGAGGCGTTGTTGGTTCGTGGAGGAGGGGGTACCGTAGTCCCGGGTTTTCTCCGCCTCGCCCACCATTACCATTGTGGCGTTGCTCAACGCGCGGTAGTGCCAACTGATGCAAACCAGTCGGCTTTTGCAAGTAGAGCGCACCAGAGCGTGGCCACACAGGCCACACCCGGACAGTCACACTCTTGAAGGCACCCACCGTCCTTCGAGGCGAACAGATCATGTGTTGTAAAATCGCCCAAGTCGTCTTCGGCTTGCAATATGAGGTCTACTATGGCAATATAGTTCTTATATTGCGCCGTGTGTGCCTTGTGTAGGCTGCACAGGACCGAACACCGTATTAAATACGTAATAATATAATGTAATATATTTATAACTGTAATAGTAAGAGCACAAACTATATTCGTTGGCCTTGTTTAATGATGAACGAAAATAGACCTATAGAATAGACCTATAGAATAGGTATAGATGACCAATTTACATATACGTTCAGAATCCACAGATGTAATCGGAAACGAAAAGTCGTCCGGAGGTAGCAAGTATTTAGAATATAGACATCCTAGTATAGGAAGAGGCATTAACTTAATTGTTATGAGTAATAATGGTTATCACAGCTTGTGGGCTTATAAATATCCCTGAGTTACATAAAAACTCTTTGAAAGTGATGATGTACTATCATAATCTATTTGAACACTTTACTGCATTTTGTAAGACCATATATGGCACATAGATATGTGTATATATCTTATTGAAAATCCTCTCTGTTCCACCACCTAAATGTATGTGCTTCAAAATGCTGCGCACAATGCAAACTGTTTGCATAATTATATGTTGTATCATTTGGGCCTTAAGGTCTTCAAGACCAAATAAACCACAACCACAATATTACTTTTCAAAGACACTGATTGTCACGTTTCTGGTGAAGTGAGCACACTTATTAGAGCATTGGGTAAGGATGGCACCAAAGAATTTGCACATGAGATCGACACATATGACATCACCCCTCTCCTTTGTAAATAAATACATGCATGTAAAAATCTCAACCATAACTTGTGTATTATTTTATGAGTCATATGCATATGTATATAAATCCAAACAAGGTCATCGAATGTTACGACCCTAAAAAACGTCACGGCAAACGTGCAAAGCAACGTGATTTCAGTCAGACCAATTAAACATAGCGAGACATACCGATCTGGGTTGAGTTCGGCGTAAATATCCCAACGTAATCCGTGGTAGAATTCGATCCATAAGAAACGACAGAAACGACAGTAGTATCGGTCGACACAGTGCTTGCGGTCGTCAAAGCGGCCATTTTGAAACACGACAAGAGGCCTAGGTTCACTGGAACCAGCGCTAAGGCTATATAGCGTTTGGTCTACAGACTCACGTTGAGTCTCGCCCCGGGTACATGTTTGTCAACCGCGGGGTGGAGATGCCTGTGACGGAGGTCTCACTGGGACCCATGCACAATGGCTGCAGACCGACACGCCCAGGACAAGGGTGTGCCTCCCGTAGGCCGGGGTATATAACACCCCGTGGATCTTGTCATGCATGACGTACGGGGCGGAATATCGCGACATGTAAACCTGCACACGGTAAACTCATCTCGTTCAAAGCGGATGCGTCTGGCTCTAGCGATGCCTTATTTTTACGCTGTGTGTATGCTGAAAGTTGATGTTTAGTAGGCCTATTCAGATATATTTGAAGATAACTTTAGTATATGTGGCAAGTTTGCTATCGTTGGTCAACATGTCCACCATTGAGTTACTGAAGTACGAGTATTGCCACTTCCGGTAGAACCACGACCATTTCCTGTTACATCGCCATGACTACCACCATCCACATCACCATGATCACCACCTTCCACATCACCATGACCACCACCTTCCACATCACCATGATCACCACCTTCCACATCACCATGACCACCACCTTCCACATCAGCATGACCACCACCTTCCACATCACCATGACACCACCTTCCACATCACCATCACCATGACCACCACCGTCCACATCACCATGACCACCACCTTCCACATCACCATGACACCACCTTCCACATCAGCATGACCACCACCTTCCACATCACCATGACACCACCTTCCACATCACCATCACCATGACCACCACCGTCCACATCACCATGACCACCACCTTCCACATCACCATGACACCACTTTCCACATCGCCATGACTACCACCATCCACATCACCATGATCACCACCTTCCACATCACCATGACACCACCTTCCACATCACCATGACACCACCTTCCACATCACCATAACACCACCTTCCACATCACCATGACACCACCTTCCACATCAGCATGACCACCACCTTCCACATCACCATGACACCACCTTCCACATCACCATCACCATGACCACCACCGTCCACATCACCATGACCACCACCTTCCACATCACCATGACACCACCTTCCACATCAGCATGACACCACCTTCCACATCACCATGACACCACCTTCCACATCACCATGACCACCACCTTCCACATCACCATGACCACCACCTTCCACATCACCATGACACCACCTTCCACATCACCATGACACCACCTTCCACATCACCATGACACCACCTTCCACATCACCATCACCATGACCACCACCGTCCACATCACCACCACCATCACCACGACTTTCCACATCACCATGACCATACTCAATACACTTTCATCGTTTCTCTTACCTGAATCAGGTTGAAGTTTTTTAATCATTAACAGACAAACTTGCGCCCCCCCACCCACTCCTGGTATTAATACATATTATTATTAATATTAATATGAGATCCCCCACCCCTTTCCCATTCCTGGCTCGGAGTATGGTCTTCTCACCGTGCAGGCTGGTACTGGCATCCAGCTTGTCTTGGTGACCTGTCAGTGGAGCAAAGTATTGTTGGTATTTGGTTAAGCCGCATATATAGGTCCTGCAGTAACCCATGACACGATAGCGCCTTTAAAACAACGGCTATACAGAGCTCGATACGTAAAAAGAGATTACTGTTATATTACTGCGAAATGATATGGTTTAGTACCTGTCACTGTTCGTTGTTCGATTTTCACCCCATAGTTCTAATATATAATACTTACATTGTTTGATACAAACTCGAGCGGAAATCGGCGTTCGCAAATGCTTCAAGATAAACTGCGACGCGTCATTCTTGAGCACTTTTGAAACTGAATCAGGTTCCGGTGGCTGTTCGGCATTTCCCTGACCGACAAGGCCAGCCTTTGGTTTCTTCATCTTTCCGCTATCTGTTAGGCTTGATCCAGATGATCCGTGTTCGTGCATGTCCGGAGTCACGTCACCATGGATTAACCGCCCGTTCGGATTCACGCTACTAGTATTCGACTGATCGCCGCCATTTCTGTCCGGAATCTCTTGTGAGCTCCATGGATACTCCGGGTCTGAGATCACGTTTCCCGCGGGACTCTCAGGGTTGGGTTCTGGGATCTGCATGGCGTTATGTTCGGGATCCCCCTCCGTGGCCTCTGCGGGATGCTCGGGATCCCCCTCCATGACCTCTGCGGGATGTTCAGGATCCGCCGCAGTCACATCCACGCCCGCCGCATCCGGGCTTACAAGTCCTCCCTCCACGGGAAATAGGAAATACAAACACTCGTTGCCAAGGTCGACATCTTCTGTAACGTCATTGCTGGCCAGCGGTCTCGTGAAGGTCAAGGTCATGACGCCGTCGGCGTATGTCACGTCAGCGTCAGTGATGTCTTGTCGTATGTCTTGTCGGGGTCGTGCATATCGGTCGCCAATCCAGCTACGTAAACAACCCAAAGAGTTCGAACCTCACAGCATATCTACACAAAAATGTCTTGTTCAGAAAACAACTTTGCTGCATGTTTTATCTTTAATTGAGGCAAAGCGAAAAAAATGACAATTTACGTCCGGTTTGAGCGATATTAAAAATTGCAGACTTAGGTCACATATATATTGAGAGGCGCGTGTGTGGTGGAGGGCTGAGTATTTGGTCTTACCCGTCAAAGACGCTAGCCTTTCCTTCGCCATCCACCCATCCGAGGATGACATCCACAGCTTCCTGTACAATACCCATACATCGTAGATTTATATAGTTTTAATTTATTGTAGAAATTCAGAGATAAACTAAAACAAGTTCCCACCAAATACCACCTTGACAATTGAGCGGTATGTCTTTTATATTGTCATAAGCGCGATAATGCGAATATTCCTATATTTATTTAGTGGTAATGACACTATATATACATTGTTTTAATAATAATTGTATTAACTTATGGCGAATTAGTCCAGCAAATATAGAATCGCTTGCTTCCCTACATCACGTACGTAGTCACGAGAACTAATTAACACCTTACCATCGTATTGTGTCTGCTGAAGCCAATCCCTGTCCACCTGGTTTGATCTTGTCTCGTCCGTATCACGAATGTGATAAAAGTCTCGTCCATACTACGTTGCCAGAAAGCGGCGTACACACAGTCGTCTCCATGGCAACTAACAGGTAGCTTCCATTCGCCGTCAAAATGGGGTTTCCTTTCTTCACTCGCAGCCTCGGCTGAAGTATAAGTATGAAGATTGGTGAAGATAGACCGATCCAGGCTGTCAACCATTCACCGACGTCACTGTTGCTTTTATCACATCATGTGGTGTAAAAAGGTCTTCCACGGGCGTTAGGTCGGACAAACAAGTCGGACAAACAAAGCAGCATGCCACTTTGTTGTCAGTTTCAGTGTTGAGTACTTCTCACTTGTACTTACCATCCGCTATGATTGTCAATTTCATACTCACGACTAAAGAAATAGAACTCGAGCGTGGGCGGGGCTTAGTGCAGGAGAGTGGGGCCGTATTCATAATCCCCTCGTAAGTTTCGCACGAAAAGTCCATTTTTATCTTAGCCTCACCAGCCAGTTGTGGTGGCGCTCATGATTAAGAAATCCTCTTCAACATAATTTTAGCCATTTCTTAATTCAGAAACTCCCATTCTTGGGTGACTACTTATGTATTTTGAACCCGATAATCGCTCGACAAATCTTCCACTTAGCGCTAAGTCTAGTGGCGCAGCCTAAGTGGCGATTATCAATACGCCTGGATCGGTCTATTGGTTATGCTCTTTTTGTATTTCATATCCGGCTTTTTGCGGTCGGTCTATATTTGTAGGGGCCTGCCCGATAGCTTAGTGGGCGAGAGCACTGTGGGTTCAGTGGGTTCGCGCCCCGCTGTGGCTGTGTCTTTATGGTCGCAGGATAAAGATTCCATGTCTTTCTTTGCAAAGAGTAGGGGGTTCTCCCCGGGGACATGGCTTCACTCTCCCTTCCTTCTCCCATTTACGCGATATATAACCAAAAGTGGTTAAAGCGTAATGGATATACCTACCATCAGCTATGATTGTCCGTCAATTTCCTACTCGATTTTCCTACTACGATTAACGAAAAAGAACTCCAGCTTGGTCGGGGCGTAGCTCGGAGTGTGGAACGGTGTACTGTCACAATGAGTAAATGTCGTACCATTTACTTACCGAAGAAATCGACCTCCAGAGATCCCCTCTGGGCTCCCCGACCGTGGTACTTGATTTCATCCGCACTATAGAATGTAGCCAGGGGATCTTTCCCCAGGCCATGGCTCCCTGGGGCCTGCGGTTTCTGCCCCATGGCCCATGCCACGTGCATGGGACCAGAGGTTATACTGTGGTCCATCTGCTCAGTCGCTGCTCGGTCCAGGTTGCAACATAGTACAGATATATTCAATTGCTGCTGAATAATAACTTATTTATGTATAGTGTAGTGGCTGGCGTATAGTGGCTGGCGTATAGTGGCTGGCGTAATGTCATGCCGTCAATTTTTTTTTACAAATTCGCAAGCGTAAAACCGTGATAGTAAAGTGTCTTTCCAAGGTTCCAAGACGTTTTACTGCCCTTCGTTAGACGTATTACTCGATTACTGATCCGCCCATCTATTTTCTTAATCGTCATTTTGAACCAATTTATTTATTGAAATCAACACCCGTGGCTGGCATGCCATAACAGTTCACCTTGCAGCTTTCTGCGGAAAAAGACCGTGGTGACCCCCTCCTCTTCCCAGGCCTGGGCGGCGGTCAGGCTGTGAGAGCCCCCGTAGAGGGGATCCTCCAATGGGGTGCTCCTGTCCCTGGTATAAGCGTCGACCACCCTGCCCCGGCCGCCCCGAGCCGTTCCTATGACGACGTCCAGGCAGTCCATGGGGTGAAGACCCTGGTTGGTGGCTGGGGTTTGACCAGTCTGTACCGGGAAGTTTTTGCAATCCACCGTCAAATCTGCAGATTAAGTTCATTTTAATTACTTATGATAAATTAGTATATGGAACTCATTTTGCTAGACTATAATTACTATGAGAATATCATGTCTGCAATTTCGTTCCTCCGTTTCAATTATCGAATATTGTAGTTGCCAAAGCAACAGGCGTGAAGAAGTTTCCTATCGCCACCGAAACAAATTTTGCTCTGGGTCCATCTTCCCCGAAATGGATTATTGTAGCAAATTGTAGGCGTGAGTCATACGTGAGCTGTGCGGAAACAATGATGAAACATGGATGAACGAACCTGGGAGGGGGGGGGGGCACTAAATTGCTCAAACCTAGGGGTGGGGGGGGCGCGAGTGCCTTGATGCCTGAGAGAGCGGATATTCGAAAAAGATGGAGCTAACATTTATGATGAAACGCGGATATATAAACACTTGCGACCGGGGGAGGGGGTGTGGGGGTGGGGAGTGGGGGGGGGGGGCTCTGAATATGTGCGTTCGTAGATCGGGTTGCCGCCAAAAAATACCCCCTCTGAGCGTATTTTGGGGGCAAAACGCCCTGACCGAGCGGAGTTTGGCAGCGAAGAAGAGGAGGCTCGTATTAAGTATGAAGTATCAAATTAATGAGGTGAAGGTTCCGTTCTACGTAGCAGGCTAGCAACATTGAATATCCAACACAAGACGTGTTGAAACACAAAACGGGAACTTTAGTAAATTAAATCTTTGTCTTTGTCAAGCTATATTTAGTTTGACTCACCCAGAGGTCGCCACCCAACAGCCAGAAAACTGGTGCCCTCTGCCCGCAGAATCACCTCCACCTCCTCAGACGCCTGCTCCCCGGCCCCACCAGAGAAAACAAAGAAACCATGAATAAGTAGTTAAGGAATATTATTTTTCTTTTCCAATTGCAAGAAGTGACCATGTCCATCAACATGATAGTTTGCGACGGCTGAATCTCCAATCAACTGCCATATTCGATATGAGGCTTATTGAGATAAAACTTGAAAATGGGTTTCTGAAGCAAGTAACTATCAATAAGTGTATCTGCAAGAAACAATATACAGGTATTGAAACAAGTATTGCATTTTGAACTTTATACGCTTTAAATGTTATATTGTTTATGACGTCAAACTGGCAAAATGAAGAACGTCGATTTAAAATGTTGACCTAATATAGAGTGATTTCATTGGTTGTCGCCTTGACTACGGTATATAAACAAGTGCCGTACCGGTAACACTCTGTGGTAGATATGGAAAGACGATGATATTTCCATCTCATGGTATAGGGTGGCGTTAAACAGCTCCATGATTGTAGTGCTGGACTCTGTAACGAAAAATCAGAAATATATAGTTTGCCGAAATCCAAAGGTGAGCATGACCAGACCATCTGTAGCTGGCACTGACTATATAAAACGATGGATTAAGTAAAATTATGTGCGAATCTTGTAAAATGACCTGATAGAAAGAAAAATCGGAACAACTGTTTATCAGGCCTCGATCTGTTCCGGTTAGCAGACGTTTTGTTTTCAACGTACACACACCCCCAGGACACGTTATCGCCAAAAAAAGCTCATTTCGGTGATTAGGACCCGTTGGGGAATTGAGAAACTGATGCTTACTAAACCGACGGCAGGCCACTCCTTTTCCACACCCATGGCACTCTGCCTTCGACTCGCTTCGCTAGGGCTCCATTATAAAAGCGGAGCTTGCGTAGCGCCACCGTGCGGGGAGCTTGCACTCATAGAGTTAGCAATATTGACGTTACAATAAGTAGGTAGTGTTGATTCACAGGCATTAAGGTTATATGTGTCAAGTCCGTATTTTTTAAAACACTCAAAGTTGAACTTAAATTATATTCGCCAAATATGGTGGGTATATTGGGTATGTTAAATCTACCGCGCGTATGACACGATGCATCCAGAATGCCATTTTGTAGAAACCGGCGTTCACCATATTAGCGTCGCCATTACCGTGTTCACACATGTTGCCATGCCAACCGGGATTGCAATAACAACGGCGTCTTGGGAAGTTGGTTTCCGACACCAGTTCACATTGACCTCTCGTCGATCCTCCACACTCAGCGTCTTCCCAGCAGTCATCTGAGTAATCAGGTCATGGAATAAAACACAGAAGGGCAGTTATAATAGGGGGCTCCCTCGTGTACAGGCTTTCAAAACTGTGCAAGAATAGAGCCGCGTCCCAACGCATCTACAATTATATCTGCCCACCTTTTAGTGCCCATGTTGATCGCTGTACTTTTGAAGACAAAGTCGCAAACGCAGTCGAAATGTGTTTTTCTTTTCTTTTATTTTATTTTTCCTTTCTCTTTTTTTCTTTTCTTTTCTTTTCTTTTGACCCCGGGGTGCTTAGCCCCTAGTCCAGGTAAGGTGCCTTTATATATGATAACGTTAATACAATAAGGAATAACTGTACTGATTATAATTTTAACACATACAGCTTATTTTCTGAAGCATCTTTTTCACCTGACCTTTGTACTGGCACCTGGAGCCACTGTACAGCCTCTGACAGTGACAGGCCCCGATCCTGAAGTCGCCGTGTCCGGAGCAGGATTCAACATAAAGATCACCTGGCGTCATATAGAAACAAAATGTCTCACAATTTTAATTACTATCTGATTGGAGTCATATGTCTCCATAATATAATTAATATGTTGAACTTCATCTTAGCATCTCATTTGTGCGATTTGATTTGACATGAAGTCCTCATTTTGATAGTATCGCTTTAAATTCGTTAGATATTTCATCTTGTCCAATCATTTGATCCACCTAATATCTGCCAATCCGTGATTGGTCAGTTAAGGCAGCACAGCTGAGACGTCTAGCTTTTTGTGTCCCAATGATCGTTGCCCTACCCATCGATTAATATGCGTATATCCAGCACACCCGTATGTTTACTGTATCACAGATATACTTATACTTTGTTGCAAGTAATAATGATTTATCAATAAGGCGAAATAAAGAATGAATAATAAACATTTAACACGTGCGTGTCTCTATATATCACTTCGCACATGACGCATTATAACCAGCATATGTAACAACTGTTATCACACCTACTTGGCCTAATGGCGATATCAGAACACGACCAAAACAAATAGCGGTCTCCCCATTCCAGGGCCTGTCTGCGCAGGCGCAGTGTACATCTATGGCAGGTGTAGTTGTGTGGCAAGCTGACAACGTGGCTCTGGGACCTAAGGGCAGAAGTAACGTTACGTGCCGAGGGGAATTACTGAACCAAAGCGGAGCACATATTTAGCATTTTATCGAAGACTAACAGGGTAGCTTCTTGCAGTTATCGACACAAACAAATATGCCATCATGGAAATCCAGAACCTTACAGCGTTACTAATTATTAACAGTTGCAGAATATATGAATATATTCCTTGTTTTCTTAATTTCAAGATCTCATCCAGTTGGTCTAATTTGACTATATTAATGGTCCAAATATATGGCATTGTTTAAAACAATTAAAGCATTAGGAAATAGTTATTTCCAAATATTGCTAATATGTGAAGTGTAGTGCGTGTATCGCACGATCTGCTATTGACTCTTTCATGAGTACCTGCAAGATAGTATATTGTATTTTTTACTCGGTAATTGTTGAACACCAGCTTTTGCTTTTATTTATGGCCACAATTAGACCTTCCTTAATCATTTTTTCATCACTCATCACTTCTGTTTCCTACCGTGAGTAAATGATATTTCCATTTGCTTACATTTGAAATTACAACTAATGTATCCATCTCAATTACCGATTTAAACTCCATAATTTTTACTTTTCAGCATTATCATGGAGTCTATATATCTATGATTAAGGCTTATTAAAGCGGATTGATATATTAAAGGACCTCCAGTACTTACGTCGTTTGTTCGCTTCCTGTAAAGGTGTCCGCATCCGTTAGCCAGAACTGGACCTTGTCCCCCTCCAGCAACTGAATGGAGTAACCCCCCTGGGCGGCGACGAAAAACAAGGTCCATAACCATGATAACTGGGGGACAATTATTCAAACCACAGCATTGCGAAAGATCGAGGCACTTAATTACATTGCAACCAGCGGCGAATCTAGTCTTTGTTAAGGGGGTTGAGCTTCATGAACTGCAGAGAAAACAGGGGCGGATATAGTGGTGGCGGGTAGGAGGGTTGTACCCCCCCCCCCTGAAAACTTGATCATACACTGCAAAAGTCGGGTTCTCCGAGCGCAAGTTTTCAGAGAACACCCCCACCCTCCCCTGTTGCAAATTCCTAGATCCGACCCTGGGGAAAAAAGCGGTAAAAATCCGCGCCGGTGCATTGCGTGTGTTATATGTGTGTGTTGCGGAATGGGGATGAAGCACATGCGTCACAAAACAAAATATCCCTCAGCAGGGGCGGATCTAGGAATTTGCCAAGTGGGGGTTGCCCTCTAAAAAGTTGCGAACGGGGGGGGAGACTCTGAGAACAACACTTTAACTGGGTATGTTCACGTTCCCAAAAGGGGGGGGGGAGTGCAACCCCCTAACCCCCCCCCCCTAGATCCGTCCCTGCCCTCCCTGATCTCTGTAGCATATAATGTCATATATTATGTGGTGACAAATGACAGAAATGTGTGACAACTACGGAATTGGTGAGCGATATGAATGTAAACATGTCAATGATGCAACATATATACCACATAAACCGTACTGGCGGTCATGGCGCGCTTACCCTATGTGCATAGCTAAGTTGCCAAGTCACATTGAGGTTAGAACCCTGGGCGAGTACCGTCAGCTGGTCCTTGTCATCTACATGAAAACGGAATAAGTGCCATCGTGTGTCCAAACGTGTAAGCATGTAAGGTACATTTTGCACACTGAGAAACGCAATATTGGTGACGCTCAAAAAGCGTTCGAGGCAATATAGTAAGCGTGTGACAAGATTTCGCTTGCGGAAACACTTTCGAAGGCTGTTCATGCTGAGACTTTTAAATGTTACACTGCACATATACGCTTGCATAGAGATTTAACTTCACAGAAAAAGTAGAATGGGCCCGCACAACTTTAACTTGATATTTTATCACAGATTCAATTACTTTTTATCACAGATTCAATTACTTTTTATCACAGATTCAATTACTTTTTATCATATTCAATTACTTTTTTTTATCACAGATTCGATTACTTTTTTATCCCAGATTTATCACAGATTCAATTGGTTTTTTTTATCACAGGCTTAATTACCTTTTTATCACACATTTTTTACATTTTTTCAGTGAAATACAAAAATGTAATCATGGATTCAAGTCTTAATACAGCGGCTGGTACTCACTCTCCGGCATTCCGCAGGGACCGGACGTCCGGCTATTATCCAGGAAATCCAGAGGATACTGCCGGGCTGGTGGATACTCCAACCGGACGTGCCCCTCACTCAGCAGGGAGATCGCCATCAGGAGTGATCCAGATAGATACACGGCGGCGGCGGCGGGCGGCATAATGATGGACATATTCCGGAACCGTTCTTCATTCACCAGACAAAATCAGCGTTTAAAGCCAAACCATGAGTAGAACCATTTGACGATCGTGAGTGTGACTGACCTAGCGACATTTCTATACGGTATATATATATATATGTGTGTGTATGACTGACTTGGACTACATAGTATATAATATAGACTGGGATGCTATAGATGCGCACGACTCAAGTAAAGAGCAATATTTCGCTTGCAGGATGCACTAATGACCTGTCCTGGCCCCGAGTGCTTGCCTTGCAGGTTCCTCTCTCGTGAACCCAATTATGCATGCCACCCAGGTAAGAGGAATCAGTCGACCGCGAAAGAAGCTACGCAACCGCCATGTGGCAGGAATGCGGCACTGTCGATGGTGTCTAGATGTGTATCTTCTGTTTTACAACTGACTGTACAATTTAGCGTTATATGTAATATATGCATATATATGTACGCCTCGTGTTTTTTTTTGGCAGAGAAACTGCGTTATGCCCAGCAGGTCGTGGAGTTCTCGGGTACAAATATTTATATATTTATTCCTTTGTACGAGGAAATTGTCGCCTGTAGCCACAAGTGGGTGCCACTGATTGCAACGGACGTCTTTTATAACGCCCGAAATTATTATTTTTAGGATACCGTATTCAAGGCTTATGTTATGGAGGTCACGAAGCGACAGGGTCGCTGGGGGAAGGGGGGTGGGGGGGAGGGTTAACCAAGTAGGCCTAAACTCTATCCTCGTCCTTGTTATTTTATCCTTCATATTTATATGGTATGTTATATAGTTTTTCCCTCAGAAAGTGTGAAAGTGTTTTCTATGCAAACGATACATTTAGAATATTAGTGTGTAATAAAACACTTATGGTGTGCAATAAATAACTGGGCATGTTGTTAACTCACTTTGTTTGGCCTAACTGGTCCATCTCATGTGAGACAATGTGACTTTCTTGTGTACTACGTCATCAAAATTCGGGCACCGTCCCGTTTTTTGCCTTTTAGAATATAATAAGATATTTATTTCGTACAGAGTTAACATTCACATGGTCAGATAATGTGTTCAAGACATGTCTCCACAGGATTTTGAAATCATATGTGGGTGGAAAATTGCTGTATGAGCAGCTTTAATAGAAATAACACTGCACGTAACGGGTTGCACGATATTTAATGAGCGACTTCCACGAGTGTGTCTCGATCCAGTAGAGTATATTATCTGACATAGCCTTCTGGTCGGTCAACCGTAAAAGTCTCAATACAAATTGCAACCAAACTTTGAAGACGATATCGTTGTGCTTGTAATCTGTACATTGCATCGACTCGACGTCATTTGCTGCATGCACGTGTAAGCATTCTGCCTTTTATATTACGGAATATGCAGTAATAGCTAAACGTAGGAAACCTTGCACCCTCCTGTCAAATGAAATTAATGACCACGACTATGCACGATTTTTTTCTTGCGATATGTATCAAGATAGGAACAGTTTTCGTGTTTTTCTGTGTAGTAGTGTAAGAAAGACTAATCATGTCCCAAAGCGGGACTTAACAGTCTCACTCGGTAGCCAACTTTTACTGGCTAATGAGTGAGGTACGTGGACATTAATACCTCGGATTATGTACGATTTCATCATCCGATATTGATAAACACTCGGTAGTTTCAAGATAAGAGCAGTTTTAGCGTATGTATGTGCCGTAGTGTAAGAAATACTGATCATAAGACCCAAAGCGGGACCTACCTACCTCACTCGTTAGCCAACTTTTACTGGCTAATGAGTGAGGTAGGTGGATATTAATACCTCGGATTATGTACGATTTACTAATCCGATATTGATAAACTCTTGGTAGTATCAAGATAAGAGCAGTTTTAGCGTATGTATGTGCCGTAGTGTAAGAAATACTGATCATAAGACCCAAAGCGGGACCTACCTACCTCACTCGTTAGCCAACTTTTACTGGCTAATTAGTGAGGTAGGTGGATATTAATACCTCGGATTATGTACGATTTACTAATCCGATATTGATAAACACTCGGTAGTATCAAGATAAGAGCAGTTTTAGCGTATGTATGTGCCGAAGTGTAAGAAATACCGATCATAAGAGCCAAAGAGGGACCTACCTACCTCACTCTTTAGCCAACTTTTACTGGCTAATGAGTGAGGTAGGTGGATATTAATACATTGGATTATGTACTATTTACTAATCCGATATTGATAAACACTCGGTAGTATCAAGATAAGAGCAGTTTTAGCGTATGTATGTGCCGTAGTGTAAGAAATACCGATCATAAGAGCCAAAGAGGGACCTACCTACCTCACTCTTTAGCCAACTTTTACTGGCTAATGAGTGAGGTAGGTGGATATTAATACATTGGATTATGTACTATTTACTAATCCGATATTGATAAACACTCGGTAGTATCAAGATAAGAGCAGTTTTAGCGCATGTATGTGCCGTAGTGTAAGAAATACTGATCATAAGACCCAAAGAGGGACCTACCTACCTCACTCTTTAGCCAACTTTTGCTGGCTAATAAGTGAGGTAGGTGGATATTAATACCTCGGATTATGTACGATTTACTAATCCGATATAGATAAACACTCGGTAGTATCAAGATAAGAGCAGTTTTAGCGTATGTATGTGCCGTAGTGTAAGAAATACTGATCATAAGACCCAAAGCGGGACCTACCTACCTCACTCGTTAGCCAACTTTTACTGGCTAACGAGTGAGGTAGGTGGATATTAATACCTTTGATTATGTACGATTTTCTCATCCGATATTGATAAACTCTCGGTAGTATCAAGATAAGAGCAGTTTTAGCGTATGTATGTGCCGTAGTGTAAGAAATACTGATCATAAGACCCAAAGAGGGACCTACCTACCTCACTCGTTAGCCAACTTTTAGTGGCTAACGAGTGAGGTAGGTGGATATTAATACCTTCGATTATGTACAATTTTCTCTTGCAATGTGGATTAAGCACTCGGTAGTATCAATATAGGAACAGTTTTCGTGTTTTTCTGTGCCGTAGTATAAGATGGCCCAAAGGGGGACCTACCTACACTGCAAATACCTGATGCGAAATGTCAAAATTATTGGCAATGGCTTGTGGTGACGTCTGAGCTTATCGAGTTTTTTGTGGGTTGATAAAGTGATAAAGTGGAAAACCTCCACTTACCTTTGACCTGTCTGAGAACCTCATTTTATTCGTGAAAATACATAAATGATAACTAGGTGACTTCCATACGTCATATATATACACTGCATTGAACAATTATCGGATCAATGAAACACAATAAGTTTTTTTTTTTTTACAAATCCATGCAGTCAGTTAGTCTCTGATAATCTCTCCCTCTCCACCGGTCAGTCCCTTATTTATATAAGTGAAGCCCTGGGTCCGCCCCCCCCCACCCCCCCTCCCTCGGGAGTACCCTGACCACATCCCGCTCTATCTAACCTGCATAGGGCCCGCCCCACCCCCTGGGACACCCTGGCACCGGCAGAGCTTCTGCCCCCACCCCCTGGGACACCCTGGCACCGGCAGAGCTTCTGCCCCCACCCCTTGGGAGTACCCTGGCACCATCCCGGTTCGCACCGCCCCTCTCCTGGCCTGGTGTCATACCCGGTTAGTGTGCCGCTCCACCCCGCGGATGTTGTGGGGGTCTCCCTCTCAAGTGGGGGGCCCGCTCCACCCCTTCCCACGCTCGGGGACCACCCTGGCCCCATCCAGTTGTCACTCCACCCCACCCCGTCCTCGCACTGGGCGACCTCTCCCGCTGGACCTCTCTCCCCGGGGTGCCTTACCTAGCTACCAGCAAAGACCTTACTATTCATAGTAAGGTCTTTGCTACCAGACACGCTCTGTCTCCACTACGGTTCCCCTACGATACCTTACGAAAAGTCAATTACTTTTTTTAATTGTCATTTAGAGATACCAGGGTCATATTCAGGTTCCGGGATTAGTGGTGGTCGCTAACGTCCTCAGTACATGGGGAAACGCATATGTACATTAAATCGCCGCCTGTCCAGTAGTTTCCAATTATTTATTTATAGAAAGAATTCGCCGAAAACTGTTGGACGTCCTCGCCATGTACATAGAAACGAATCAAGATAAGAACAGCCATATTCTGCTGGCTAATCAGTGAGATAGGTGCATGGATATTAATACACAGACTAGGTACGATTTACTCTTTCGACGTGGATGAATTTAACAATACGTACGGTAGTATATTTCTGTTGAAATTAACCACTAGATTGTATAAGACAGCAACAGTCTTCATCTATTTATGTGATATATTGCAAGAAATAATGATTATAAGACCCAAAGCGGGACCTATACCTACCTCACTAATTAGCCAACGAATGCAGCTAGATTAACATGGTGATTCTTATTTAAGGCGGACAGTAATAAAATAAATCCATGCTCGGACTTTACATGAGAATTTATACTGTTCTCTGAGTTCCTCATACAGTGGACATTGGAGTAAAAAATGGTACTCATCTTTAACAACCTCATTATCTTTAGACAGGCAATAGTTGCATAGACGGAGAATTCTGTGAGTTTGCCCCCTCATCCTTTCAATACGTAAAGAATTGGCAGAAAATCGAAATTTGGTTAATGCAATACGGTTCTTTGAAATCGTAACAGACGTGAGATATCGCTCCGATTCTAACAGTGACTTGAATTTACTATAAGAGGATAGATCTAGTTTGGATGTATGTTTTAAAATTATTTTTCTTCTATTTATTTATTTCAGGAAAAACTAGCAAAGCAGCACGTACAATCATATACGGTGGAAGATCGGTACCAAACTAAGCCATTTCGCGTTACAATTCTGAACACAATGTAGAACATTTTTCTATTAAGTATATTTGTCTAATTTTGTTAATATCACCTGCTACACGGAGTGCCCCGCTTTTACATTGTTTGATTAACAGAACCGCATGGTTTACTACTGCCGGTGCTTTCTCGGTGACCCCTAGCAAGACATTGTGTTCCGTAATTAAACACTTTAAATCAAATTCTAGTCCAAGCTGCAGCCCGGATTAGTCGCAATTTTCTGCCAAAATTCTTTAATATGCCTACAGTGCCAGAACAAATGCTCGATTGTTTCTATATGAGAACCGCAAAAGTAAAACAAGTCACTTTCAACTATAACACACATTTTCAGGTACATGTTTGTAGGTAAAATACGTCGTACAAATATGTATTGGAAACTCCTATGGCCCTTGTTTCTATAGTTACCCTAAAAGGTAGAAGGTATATCCTTCCCCACAACGAGTTATCCATGTCACATGCAAAATTTCTTGATTTAACTCGACTTTCGTTGTTAACTTTCAATATGCAAAATTACAGAAACGATGTGCTTCTATCACATCTGTTATACGTATATCTAAGTTTCTATCAAATGATACTTTTGGGTAAAAAGAACTATTATACCAACGACTGATGACATGATGCTTGAGACACTGGTAAAAAGGAAAGACACAATAGAATCAGAAATTAAATCTCTACGATACCATGTGATCTATCTATGGGGGGAGGGGAGGGGGGGGCAAGGAGTATTTCTCTTCATCGGGAACGGACTTTTCATTTCAGCGTGAACTGGGGATAGGGAAAATAATTCTTCGTGAACTGGGAATGATGTATTAGCCGACGGTCGTGATCCATGATTTTCATTAATCGTGAACTGAGAATTTTAATACTAAATAACCCTGAATTGGGATATCGCCAATTTATGTCATGTATCCGCCCCTTTCATATGTATGCGGAGAGTTTTTTTGTGAAGGCCCAGCTGTTAATGGGGGGCGTCGTTTGACCCCCCTCGGCTACTGGCCTGTCCATTAAACACCCGGTAGTATAGTAGGCCTACTACGTTACGAACAGCATGCGTGTATGTCTCTGATGTAAACTTGATTTAATACATAATTGATCAAGCTATTTTAGTAAAGAATTAATGTCAATTGATATTTTGTAACAGAAATTATAAGCAAGATTACTCCTTTCTATATAAAAGATGAGCAGAGCTTCAAGAGCTCGCAACTTAGGCCATGCCTATTCAGATTAATACCTGGGATTTTGTACAATTTTAATTTCTGATGTTGATTAAACAGTCGGTATGTAATACCACAATAGAAACCGTTTTCGTGTTTTCCTGTGCCGTAGTGTAAAAAATAATGATTACAAGATCCAAAGCGGAACCTATCTACCTTACTCGATAGCCAACTTTTAGTGGCTAATGACTGAGGTAGGTGCATATTAGTACCGTAGATCATGTAGGCCTACGATTTTTGTGTGAAGGACCAGCTGTGAATGGGGAGCGTCGTTCGACCCCTCCGACATGTCTCCTGGAGCATACACAACATCCTACACTTCCTACTGTTGAATGTGAATGCTACTCTTTCACACACAGATGCATTTATGCCTATTTTTATGTAGAGTCGCATATGGGGTGGTGGTGGTGGGGGGGCGGGGGGGGCAAGGGGTATTTTTGTTTCTTTGGTTTTCATTTCTCCGTGAACTGGGAATGAGGCAAATAATTCTTCGTGAACTGGGAATGGGGTATTAGCCGACCTTCGTGATCAAGGATTCTCAATAGTCGTGAACTGGGAATTTTAACATTAAATAAAACGTGAATCGGGAAATCGCTACTTTATATCATCTATCCGCCCTTCCTATGTATAGCCTACTGGAAGTTATCCTGTTTAATTCATCGTGACCTGGGAATAAAGACATTTATTCTTCGTGATCTGGGAATACGACCCCCCCCCCGCTTGCCCCCCACCCCACCTCCCGCATATGTGTATAAATGAATAATAATACTATAACGTAGGCGAGCAATGAGGTCTGAAAAGATATGACCATATATTGTGAGACCTACAAGTGAACTAGTCAAGGCACAAGCCCCCCCTCCTCTACCACCCCCCTCACCCACACAATTACACACTGCATACGCCATTGCGAAGTTTTATGTCAACGCTGAGGCCCGGGGAGAGCACAGGCTTCAAAGCAGACAGTCCGTACACCACCCACTGCAAGCGGCACTAAGATACGGATTTACGGCACTCGTTCCTACCTCACTCGTTAGCCACAAGACACTATCAAGATGTCAACACAGCTCGGCTCGCTAATTTTCTTATCATCACATCACAACGAGGCTCTTCACTGTCGCGAGCTGTGAAAGCGACCGCGCTGCCTGTGTAGGCATACTGTTGTAGGGGGCGGGGCGGGGAAAAGTTAAGAAACATGAGTTTCAAAAGCAAGCAGTATGCCTGATTCACACTGAGTATGATAACTTATTAAATGAAAATAGTGACAGCAGACCATGTTTACAACTGGTGTGACATCATGACAGTTCTTCCCCAGATCGACCTTGACCTTGGGAGAGATCAAGGTTACCCCACCTTTTTCACGACCATGGTCTAACCTCGATCCCCTCTTTAATTTAACGTCATTTTCGAACAATATGTTAGAAAAATATATCATGTTTCAGCAGTTGATGGCCGCAATTACATGCAACAATAATTGTCCGGCCCTGCTTCCGCATATTCTGACGTTTACTAATATTTTAATATGTTTTGTTACATGAAGGAGTTATTTTGGCTTTGTAACGCAGCTGTTCCAAATGGCATTCCCTTCAAGTATTCTATATTTGCGTTATGACTACCCATGTAATAAGACTGATAAATATAGTTTCAAGAGGTTGCTTTATCTGTCGTTGGGCATAAGAGGCACAGTTATGTGAATTAATATTGTTGCTTTCGCACACTAAGAATCACGATATGCAGATTAAATCACCCACCTATCCCAGGGGGGTCGAGGTTAGACCACAGGGATCGAGGTTCGACCATGGCCCCCACTGCCTTTCAGAAAATGAGCACTCCCCACAATCTGCCTAGGTTTTCGTTTTTTCTATGAAATCATATTATTTGAATACCACTGGATACTGTTTGAACAAAAAATAAGTTTATTTCACATTATTAAAGAAAATAGACATGTTTTTGTCTTAAGGGGTCGAGATTAGCCCACTTTGCTTTACTTACATTGTTTGATACAAACTCGAACGGAAATTGGCGTTCGCAAATGCTTCAAGATAAACTGCGACGCGTCACTCTTGAGCACTTTTGAAACTGAATCAGCTTCCGGTGGCTGTTCGTTATGTCCGGGATCGGGATCCCCCTCCGTGACCTCTGCGGGATGTTCGGGATCCCCCTCCATGACCTCTGCGGGATGTTCAGGATCCGCCGCAGTCACATTCACGTCCGCCGCATCCGGGCTTACAAGTCCTCCCTCCACGGGAAATAGGAAATACAAACACTCGTTGCCAAGGTCGACATCTTCTGTGACGTCATCGCTGGCCAGCGGTCTCGTGAAGGTCAAGGTCATGACGCCGTCGGCGAATGTCACGTCAGCGTCAGTGATGTCTTGTCGTATGTCTTGTCGGGGTCGTGCATATCGGTCGCCAATCCAGCTACGTAAACAATCCATAGAGTTCGAACCTCACAGCATATATACACAAAAACGTCTTGTTCAAAAAACAACTTTGCTGCTTGTTTTGGAACGTGGGGACTGAACTATTACTTTCGGTGTGTGTGTTTCATCTTCAATTAAAGCAAAGCGAAAAAAATTACAATTTACGTCCGGTTTGAGCGATATTAAAAATTGCAGAAACAAACTTAGGTCACACATATATTGAGACATGGAGACAGCCGCGTGTGTGGTGGAGGGCTGAGTATTTGGTCCTACCCGTCAAAGACGCTAGCTTTTCCTTCGCCATCCACCCATCCGAGGATGACATCCACAGCTTCCTGTACAATACCCATACATGGTAGATTTATATAGTTTAAATCTATTGTAGAAATTCAGACATAAAATAAAACAGGTTCCCACCAAATACCACCTTGACAATTGAGCGGTATGTCCTTTATATTGTCACAAGCGCGATAATGCGAATATTCCTATATTTATTTAGTGGTAATGACACTATATATACATTGTCTTTAATAATAATTGTATTAACTTATAGCGAATTGGTCCAGCAAATATAGAATCGCTTGCTTCCCTACATCACGTACGTTGTCACGAGAACTAATTAACACATTACCATCGTATTGTGTCTGCTGAAGCCAATCCCTGTCCACCTGGTTTGATCTTGTCTCGTCCGTATCACGAATGTGATAAAAGTCTCTTCCATATTAAGTTGCCAGGAAGCGGCGTACACACAGTCGTCTCCATGGCAACTAACAGGTAGCTTCCATTCGCCGTCACAATGGGGTTTCGTTTCTTCACTCGCAGCCTCGGCTGAAGTAGAAGTATAAAGATTGGTGAAGATGGACCGATCCAGGCTGTCAACCATTCACCGACGTCACTGTTGCTTTTATCCAATCATGTGGTGTAAAAAGGTCTTCCACGGGCGTTAGGTCGGACAAACAAGTCGGACAAACAAAGCCGCATGTCACTTTGTTGGCAGTTTCAGAGATGAGTACTTCTCACTTGTACTTACCATCCGCTATGCCTGGGGCCTGGGGCCGTATTCATAATCCCCTCGTAAGTTACGCACGAAAAGTCCATTACTTTTGTGTCCCAATGATCGTTGCCCTTCCCATCGATTAATATGCGTATATCCAGCACACCGGTATGTTTACTGTATCACAGATCTAAATATACTTTGTTGCAAGTAATAATGATTTATCAATAAGGTAAAATAAAGAATGAATAATAAACATTTAACACGTGCGTGTCTCTATATATCACTTCGCACATGACGCATTATAACCAGCATATGTAACAACTGTTATCACACCTACTTGGCCTAATGGCGATATCAGAACACGACCAAAACAAATAGCGGTCTCCCCATTCCAGGGCCTGTCTGCGCAGGCGCAGTGTACATCTATGGCAGGTGTAGTTGTGTGGCAAGCTGACAACGTGGCTCTGGGACCTGCAGAAGTAACTTTACGTGCAGAGGGGGAATATGGGAAGAGCTGCATTGGAGCAAAGCGGAGCACATATCTAGCATTCTATCAAATACTAAAAGACAGATTCTTGCAGTTATCGACTGAAACAAAGGCGCCATCATGGAAGTCCCGAACCGTATTATTTCACCACTCATCACTTGAAATACAGTTTATGTATCGATCTCAATTACCGATTTAAACTCCATAGTTTTCAGTACTATCATAGAGTATATCTATGATTGGGGTTTATTAAAGCGGTTTGATATATTGAAGGACCTCCAGCACTTACGTCGTTTGTTCGCTTTCAGTATAGGTGTCCGCATCCGTTAGCCAGAACTGGACCTTGTCCCCCTCCAGCAACTGAATGGAGTAACCCCCCTGGGCGGCGACGAAAAACAAGGTCCATAACCATTATAACTGAACGGGGGACAATTGTTCCAACCACAGCATTGCGAAAGATCGAGGGACTTAATTGCATTGCAACCAGCGGCGAATCTAGTCTGTGTTAAGAGGGACGGGCTGAGCTTCATCAACTGCAGAGAAAACAGGGGCGGATATAGGAGTGGGGGGGGGGGGGTGTTGTATTCCTAGATCCGACGCAAAAGCGGTAAGACTCCGCTCCGGTGCATTGCGTGTGTTATATGTGTGTGTTGCGGAATGGGGATGAGGATCAGGCGTCACAAAACAAAGCGTCCCTTTTTGATCTTTCTAGCATATAGTGACAAATGACAGAAACGTGTGACAACTACGGAATTGGTGAGAGATATGAACATAAACATGTCAACGGTGCAACATATACACCACATAAACCGTACTGGCGGTCATGGCGCGCTTACCCTATGTGCATAGTTGAGTTGCCAAGTCACATTGAGGTTAGAACCCTGGGCGAGTACCGTCAGCTCGTCCTTGTCATCTACATGAAAACGGAATAAGTGCCATCGTGTGTCCAAACGTGTAAGCAAAGGTACATTTTGCACACTGAGAAACGCAGTTTTGTTGACGCTCAGAAAGCGTTCGAAACAATAAAGTAAGCGTGTGACATTTAAGACTTCGTTTGCGGAAACACTTTCGAAGCCTGTTCATGTTGAGTCTTTTGAATGTTACATTGAACATATACGCTTGCTTAGAGATTTATCTTCACAGATTAAGTAGAATGGATCTGCGCAACTTAAACTTAATGTTTTATCACAGATTCAATTACTTTTTATCACAGATTTAATTACTTTTTATCACATATTCAATGGCAATTTATCACAGATTCAATGGCAATTTATCACAGATTCAAATACTTTTTATCACATATTCAATTACTTTTTATCACAGATTTATTACAGATTCAATTACTTTTTTATCACAGATTTATCACAGATTCAATTACTTTTTTAGCATAGATTTATCGCAGATTCAATTACTTTTTTTATCACAGATTAAATTACTTTTTTATCACACATTTTTAACAATTTTTCATTGAAATACAAACATTTTAATCATGGATTAAAGTCTTAATACTGCGGCTGGTACTCACTCTCCGGCATTCCGCAGGGACCGGACGTCCGGCTATTATCCAGGAAATCCAGGGGATACTGCCGGGCCGGTGGATACTGCAACCGGACATGCCCCTCACTCAGCAGGGAGATCGCCATCAGGAGTGATCCAGAGAGATACACGGCGGCGGCGGCGGGCGGCATAATGATGGACATATTCCGGAACCGTTCTTCATTCACCAGACAAAATCAGCGTTTAAAGCCAAACCGTGATTAGAACCATTTGACGATCGTGAGTGCGACTGACCTAGCGACATTTCTATACGGTATATATATATATGTGTGTGTGTATCACTGACTTGGACTACATAGTATATAATATAGACTGGGATGCTATAGATGCGCACGACTCAAGCAAAGAGCATTATTTTTAGCGAAGAAATGTTGGAGCACACAACTGTTCCCGACCAGCCGTCCGCCATATTAGTTTTTAGCGGATGCCGGTACCTGTGAATGCGACTTGGTCCCTCCTCTCCGTTAGCATATGACTCTCCGCCAGAGGGCCTTGTCAGTCGCTCACTTTGAACTTAAGGACAACAGCAGCGCCCTCTTTCACAGGTCATTGACTGTTACAAAGTTTGGGACCCAGGCTACAAATGGTTCAAATGGTGGCGGGCTTCGCCAGGTGGCGCTGCATACGCATGGCGGTTGGTAGGGAAAAGTCGCATGCTCCAACATTTGTTCGCGAAAATATGATTGCAACAATCTAGTGTTGACACACTTTCTTGATGTCAGAAGATAGAACAAGGTATATAGAATACGTAAGCACTATTACTGTACGCGCCCACATTATAACTAGACGGTCAAGCAGAGCTTGAGAAGGAAGACGAAAATTGTGGTTATGGGACCAATTCGACTATGTTAAGACCCATCGCCGCTCGCTCATTGGTTGTTCAGCCTGGCGTTCGAGATCATATCGCCCCCTGAAAGCTGTAGTACTGACGCCAAATTGCTGGCTGAAAGCGCAAATGAGCCCAAAATGGACCCCAAGTATCGTGATGTACTGGACGAGCGCCATCTAACGGCTGCTGTTCAACGCGGGCTATTTTTCCAGGTCGAGGGCTTCGTTTAGAGTGAATACGTTCAAATCACGACTTTCTACGCGTCCTTGGTCACGCCCTAATCGCTCTTCTCGGACTCGTCATCGCTGAATTACGGAGCCCCCTAGCGGCGGAACTAAGCGTGATAGGCAAAAAACGAAGGCGGTTTCCATACCCAAGTCGACGTTTGCCCGTCTTTTGCAACCGGTCCCGACTCTCTAGTGTCGCTATTAAGCGAACGGCGGCCATCGCAACCCCGAAAGAGTGCCGGTCCATATCGCCGTTGACTCGTAATGGGAGCGTCGGCATGGACGGGGGTGCACCTCTTGCGAGCGCTCTAGCGGCCAAACTAAGCGTCCTAGAGCAATTCTGAGGTGGTTTCGATCAACCTAGCTCACATTTTTCTCTCCATTCATGCCAAATCTGGGCTCCCTAGCTCAAATATTGACGGAGTTATGGCCTTGCAAAGTTCAAAACGCCACTTGACACGTACGCTGAATATTGATTGGCCGATTGCTCGAAAATCGTTCACTATCCGGAAAAATCTGAGCGAGTACTGCGCGACCGCCTCTCCCTGACGAATACTCTCAAACAAACAGCGAATCTCTAGACCACATATTAACGGAGTTACGCGGGAACACATGTTTCGTGACCTTGACCTTGCTGTGACCTTGACCTTGGAAGCGTGACCTTGACCAATATGGTTATTTGTGCCCAATTACTGATGTCATGTATCAGGCCAGGTAGCGTTTGTGTCACTTGTACCCTTCACGGAGAAATTGAGAACATTTTCCCGCCAAAATGCTGCCGTAGGATCCCATGTTAAACTTTGGGATTTTTTTGCACAAGAACTATTCCCACGATTTTCAAAATTGAAACACCATATACAAGGTACCTATGAGCCCAATACGTGAATTAATTTTGAGCGTCATTAAGTAAAAACTGGGAACGCTATTGCGATTTTGTCGATTTTTGGTCCTATATTTCAATGGTTAAGCGAATTTCGAAAAATTCCCGTGACCTTGACCTTTGACCAACATGGCTCATCCACAAACTTAGTCTGACGGTGGGCCGTGGCATTGTCTGTGCAGAAGGAGGAGTCGATATCTCAAACTTTATGAAAAAAAAATAAAAATCCAAAATTTCTAATTTCTAATTTTAAGACGAAAATTGAAAATTTTCGTTTTAATAAAAGCTACAGTCGATTCCCTACTAACGTCGAAGGATTTTAACATTGTTACCGTTGTGCCCCTAGTCTGCCTAGAGAAGCGGGCTTGCCTGGGGGCACTTGCGCCAACCAGGTAAGCGGAATCAGTCGACCGCGAAAGAAGCTACGCAACCTCCCTGTGGCAGGAATGCGGCACTGTCGATGGTGTCTAGACGTGTATCTTCTGTTTTACAAGTGACTGTACAATTTAGCGTTATTTGTAATATATGCATATATATATGTACGCCTCGTGTTTTTTTCAAGTTTCTTTGGCAGAGAAACTGCGTTATGCCCAGTAGGCCTAGGTCGTGGAGTTCTCGGGTACAAATATTTATTCCTTTGTAAGAGGTAATTGTCGCCTGTAGCCACAAGTGGGTGCCACTGATTGCAACGGACACCTTTTATGACGCCCGAAATTATTATTTGTAGCAATTGTTTAAGCAAACCACGTTACCTGGCAAAAAAAATGGCTGACCGAGAAAGGGACGAGGCCCGGATGTTGACCCGGAAATGGGGCCTGGGTTTGACCCGGAAGTTATCCGGCCTTGGGCGTCATGTGCCACGTGCCAGAGATGGTCATACATAAGGATCTGTTCAGACATAATGATCGCGTTATGACTGGATAGGGGCTAAGAGTAGGGTAGGAAAGTCACAAGAGTCGTGGGGCACAGTAAATCAGATTTAAAACTTGAATCGTATCTTATTTGTAGGACACCCTTATTCAAGGCCGATGTTATGGAGGGCACTAAGCGACAGGGTCGCTGTGGGAAGGGGGGGGGGGGGGGGGTAGTAGGCCAAGTAGGCCTAAACTCTATCCTCGTCGCTGTTTATTTTATCCTTCATATTTTTATGATACGTTATATATTTTTTCCCTCAGAAAGTGTGAAAGTGTTTTCAATGCAAACGATATATTTAGAATATTAGTCTATAATAAAACACTTATGGTGTGCAATAAATAACAGGGCATGTTGTTAACTCACTTTGTTTGGCCTGGTCCTGGCCTGGTCCATCTCATGTGGGACAATGTGACTTTCTTGTATAGTACGTCATCAAAATTCGGGCGCCGTCCCGTTTTTTGCCTTTTAGAATATAATTACATATTTATTTCGTACAGAGTTAACATTCACACGGTCAGATAATGTGTTCAAGACATGTCTCCACAGGATTTTGAAAGCATATGTGGGTGGAAAATTGCTGTGTGAGCAGCTTTAATCAAAATAACACTGCATGTAACGGGTTTCACCATATTTAATGAGCGACTTCCACGAGGCGAACAACCAAACTGACAAAAGCTTTGGAAAGAACCCCGGCATTCACCGCTTGTGTGTCTCGATCCAGTAGAGTATATTCGGCAGATAAACGTCTAATACCTTTTGCGCCTCTGCATATTTACAAAGCGTTCACACAACATGAGCTTTAATATATTATTACAAGCTCGACACAGTTTCAAACGATAAAAAACAGTCCTTCGGTTGAGGAGTGGGTAAAACTGTCCCATGTGACACAACTCCAAGACTAATTGTATTAATGAGGCTCAGCCCGCAGAGTATGAACCACGTGACTGTCGCATTCTCTACCACTGATTAATTCCGCTAGGTGGCTACGCTAAGATGTCGACTGCGGAGCGCTACCACGCGGTGAATTATGGCGGCTCTCGGCACGTGGGGCACATGACGGTGCCAAACCGTTAGTCACAAAGATGTAGCCCGGCTAATGACGTACGGCGTATGTAGTTGACACCAATATTTTTCTTATCTCGAAGACGAATCTCGAAATGAGTGACCGAATTTTCCAAGCGGCGATCTTCGTATACATTTGCTCCGGTGCTTGGGAGAAACCTAAATTGAATCTTGATCCGGGATCCGTACGTGTGTAGAACTGTACTCCGGATCCCGAATTCAATGAGGTGCTTCAGTCCGGACTTAAGTTTACGCAAGGGATGCAATCCAGAAGTAGGTGATCCGTAAAGTCACATCCTGGCACACGGGTGCCAGAGACCAATCGCGTGACGTAATTGATCACAGACTCCCGATACTCGGCGAGGAAGAAACCGGAAACTCGTGACGTCACGTCGGAAAGACGATGATGATGATGACGTCAGAGAGACTCCGGGTTATTATGTTGCGGTGGCAACAGGAGGGTTGGAGGCTCGCGCGGCACGCCCCTGACGGCCACTCCTCCGGGGGGAGGCCGGATAGCCAGAGTCACACAGTTGCTGGGGTCCATCAGGCCCTCCCCCGGCCCCGCCCCTCCAGGCCCCTGGTCGAACTCGTGGTAGTGCGGCAGAGGGAACGCCCCACGGTATGACTCGGCGGAATCCCGCCTCTCGAACTTAGGGCTCTCGTATATATGTTCCTTGTTCTTTTGGTGCGCCTGCCGGAGGGGTACCGCGGCTGACTCCTTACCCACCTCGGCCTGGCACTGCTGGCCGCCAGGCCGCCCGTCGGCCGCGGGCACCCCTCCCTCAGGCACCGACTGCTTCAGCTCCCAGATGTGTGCGTAAGGGCTGCCCTGGGCCCCGTGAGCCCCCGGCGCCCACCCCTTCTGCAGGGAGCTACCCCCGTAGCCGGAGTCGCCGTGACCCCAGGGGCCGTAAGGACGGGTCAAGGTCGGCTCCAGAAGGCCGTGCTCTCGGGCCGCGCGGCGCCGGCTGCAAAGACAACAGAACAGGTTATCACCCACGTATAGTATCACCTATAGAGCTAGAATCCCCCGCATCACGATTATCACAGATATCATCAGCAAAACATTCACCAACAGACCCTTTATCGCTAAGACATTTGCTATCCTAGATCCATATACATGTATGCCAACTGAGCTGTTATCACTCGCACCACTGTTATCACCTATCACCTATCCCCAGCATAACGTCACCAACATACATTCTCATCGCTCATGATTTGTTAGATGACTATCGCCGCTGTTACAAACCTACATAGCTGTTAGCACGTAAATAACTGTTATTACCTACGCAACTGGTATCACCAACAGAACTACTATCACCCACATACATGTTTTCAGAAACTAATCGAACTGCCATTCACTGAAATTCAGTTATCACGCGCTACTAGTATTCTTCAGCGTGCGTAACAGTTTCACGATGGCGTTATGATATCTCACTTCGACGCGGACGGAGATTGTATCAATAAATCATAATTCATATCAGTCACAACTCTCCTGCAAAATATTAGGAAAATGCTATCAAAAGGGTTCCTTCACAGTTTCAATATTCTACGTGCGTACGTTACAACAGCATATATAAAAAAACATATGCATATGCGGAGAACCGCATCGTCAATATATGGGGGACGGGGGGGGGGGGGGGGTCGTGTTTCCAGAACACGAAGAATAAATGTCTTTATTTTCCAGGTCACGATGAATTAAAAGCAGAACTCTACGCATGCAATAGAAGGGCGGATACACGATACTAACTTGACGATATTCCGATTCACAGTTACTTAATATTAAAATTCCCAGGTCACGATTAATGAAAATCCTTGATCACGGCGGTCGGCTAATTCCCCATTCCCAATTCCCGAATCATTATTTTCCTCATTCCCAGTTCACGGTGAAATGAAAAACCCAATCCCGAGAAACGCAAATACCCCCCCACCCCCCCCCCCCCCCCAATATATATAGAGAGAGAGACATGTGAGTATCTATCCTGCGCAGAGTCAGCTGGGCGAAACGGCTTCAGTAATAAGCAATGTGGCCGACAAAATTGCTTTCCAAGAACTTCTAGTATTACACTGTGTTATTACCGCCAGTGACGCACGACTCAGTTTCGACGCGCGACTTTCGACGCACACCAGTCGTCGACACGTGACACCCGGGCGGACACTCACCGTCGCCTGCAGGCCAGGACGACGCCGAGCAGAGCGCTGCCAATGATGACGCCAAGGACCACACCAATGATTATCGACACAATCAGCCCTGAAAAAAAGCGACGACGAAATGACACGATATGCGACACTAGCGCCAACGGCGGAGAGTGGGGGAAACGACGGCAGGCCACTACCGGGTTATTACGAGGAGGAACGGGCGCCTCGGTTGTGGCTGTAAGTAGGCTACAGGTGCGTCAACACCACAATACTGCTGTAATAGGCGCACTACTCGGAATTGTTCTGCAAATTCACGCTCTTTACGGTGAAAAACATTGCATATTGGATAACCCTGTATGAACATGTTTATCCAAACTTCAGCTTTGTAGCTATTTCTAGGGGTTGTTATGCGACAACCAAATATAGCTAACCTGCACAAATATACAAGTAATAAAGTAAACCAGCAAATAAATCAATTAAGAATAGAACTTGATGAAGAATAGGAAAAAGGCGTAACTGATTCTTCACTCGTCTCACGACAAATAGACGTTTTTTACCACCCAATTTACATCCAATTTAATACTTAAGATATTAACGATATTCTAACGAAAATGTTATCGTCAAAATTCTTAATTCTGAGGCCGAAGAACCAAGTTTCATTCGATAAGAGGACAGAAAAGACTTACCGAAGGGAAATTCGGTATCTCCATCGAAGACCTGACCGAGCTGCCAGGTGTCGCCATCTGGCGTGCAGTTCATGAACTTGCCGACCCAGTGAGTATCCTTGCAGACCAGGTGCCATTTTTGTGTCGTCTTGTTGCAACCGATGGTCAGAGTCTCACCTTCCCGCCGGACCCAACCGCCAGGGGGCGCGATCGGCGTGGTGCATCCAACCGCTGCGAAAGTAATTAATATTTCCATATATAAATATATTTATTATTGGTATTACGATTAACAGTTTTCCTTTTTTTATAATTCGGATGATTTATATTATTACTGGGATTTGTTGCATAGTATTATGAATATTCTTATGCGGAATCATATTTTAATTATTATAATGATATATGTTACTAGAATTACGATACTATAAAAAATCAGATACTCGGTCGTCACTTTATTACAAGATAAATCCACTACCGTATCCTCAAGCAGGATTATAAAATCGTACGTTATTCTATGTGTTTACAATGAGTGACATCGAGTGACAGCATGCTATGACTTGCCATGGAAAAGACAAATATCAGTAAATACGATGTCACAAATAGGTGTCGTTTACTGCGTACTTATTTGGGATGTGCTATCTAGTGATGAAAATAATAAAGAAAGATACATCTGCATAAAGTATGGCACCACCAGCCAATGCTGCAAAATGGAGGTCTACTTTACCTGTGTACTTGAAGAGAAAGTGGCGTTCCACATCGAGACCAGCCGGACTCGTCAACGTCACCTCTACGTCATTTCCGATGGAAGTGAAGGCCCTGCGCATACGCTCTTGTCCACCACATATCGGAACCTCTCGTATGTCCCCGGCTTCCTGGAAGAAAAAAACTCTCCGTTTAAGACACGTTCACCATTAAGCCTAGGCCAGCCGTTTTAAAATGTGCAATATCATTTGTAAAAAAACACAAAAAGCAAAGAAACTAGGGAATTGAATGCACAAATGAGGTGAGCGCACCTTGATGTGGGCGTACACCGGGCAGAAAGTGGCGTCTTCTCCTTGGTTCTTGATCGTCCCGAAGTCGTACAGAGTGATGTTGATCCTCTGTCCCTTGTCGGCTCGAATACGCCATGGGCATCGGGAACCGCCATACCTGGTCTCCATGGTAACCAGACTAGAGAGGAACCCGGATGGTGCGTCCGTGTACAACGGCTTGTAGGAGTGACAGATGTGAGATCCGGCCGTTTGCACTGAAAATGGATACCAGACGAAAATTCAAAAACGGATCATAAAATATATCTCAAATATTTCATTATATTAGTCTTCCATAACAATGAAGAATAACAAATAAGGCAGATCAAGATTAATTTTAATGTTTTCTGATATTTAAAGCCGAACAACACACATGCACTGGCGCCTTTGTGTATTTCTCTATGTAGTACCTGGCACACAGTCGTAGCTGGCCTCTAGGTAGGCACCCAGGTCCTTGGGGCATGGTTGGATCTCGTGCAACATCTTGTCCGGCACGGGAATCTCGCAGCGCTGCCGGCCGGAGCATCGTTCGTCCACTTCCTGGATGACGTCAGCGAAGCAGCCGATCTTGTAGTCACCTGACATGCAGCGCCCAGTGCGCATGCGTCCGTAGTGCGCTAGTGAGGTCACGATGACGGAGCCGTCAGGGCAGGAAGCGTTGAATGCCTCCCAACGACAGTATGACATCACGGCACCTGAAGCATTATGGGTAACAATATTTACAAGTGTTTGCGACGTAGGAAATCTCAACGATGTTTTTTTTCTAAAAAATATTAAAATAATATGACGAGTAACGTATATAATGACATACATCCTGTTGCAACCAAAAAATCAATATGGACTTTTTTTCTCTCGCGCCAGTGTTTTGTATTTTGGGTCGAGAATAATATTGTTGCATGACGAAGCTATATATCACTATATACCAGAGATGAAGTGGAATGAGCAGCAGCCTTCATGGGCGGCAGATACATAGCTGCGTAGACTCTTTACAAAAGATATATGACATTTTAACTACGTTTGTAAGAAGGTTGGCGGGAGTATGCAGGGGTCACATGAATCCACTCTAGGATTCACTCTCTGTCCATCAATACTATTTACCGAGTGGCAAAAGAGAGCCACAACACATGACTTCCATTGACACCTGTTGTGAGGGTTTGCCTACTAACGAGCAACCTTTCCCTGGGACCCAGACTCCTAGCTTCGCCCACCCCCACCACCCCCCAAACCCACTAGTTATACCGCCTATCTGCCCACCAGGCGAGCCCGGCTGTCTGTTTGTCTGTCTGTATTACCAAGTCACGTGGCCTCCAAGATGACGGGAACAAAAGCCGCACGTTTCCATCACAGCAAATGAAGCCAGGTGGCTGTTGGGGGTCGTTACTGCGCCGCGTCTGTTAGGCCGTAACGAGCTCCCGGCGCCTGCCAGCGCCACCTAACGGCCGTCGGACGGCGATGTGAGGCGGGAAAAGACGTCTGTCGGTCGTTTGGTCGGTCGATAGAGGGACTCGGGTTGCTGTGGTGGGTGAACTCGTCATCTTTCTGCCCCACCCAAAGGACCGAATGCCGGATAAACTGAGATCAGGCTGCAACACTCGACACATGGTCCGTGTGTAATTTATCCGACCGAGGGGGTGACAGAGGTTGGGTGTGGGGGGCGTCAAGGGAATGGGGGAGTAGTTTAGACAGGGAAGGTGAAATGAAGGTTGGAAGATTGACGGGAATGAACAGGTGGGAATTTCAGAATGGAAGGAAAGAATGACTATGTATTCAGCGGGGCGGGGGGGGATAGGTGATTGAAGAAGGCGGGAGTAAGGGAGTATTGAGTGACTGGAATATGGCAGATTGTAACCCACTGGCATCTCCACTTCATCCAAAATGTTACAGGCCTACAGCTGGATATACAACATACAAAGCTTATTTCACTGAGCACGGATCGATTTTCCAAGTGCCGTTCCGCTGGCGAATGCTTCTGAATGTCGCTTATATTGCTTCTCATGCAATAAGCCAGTGACCAGATTGAGACATGTATGTGATTACATTGCTCGGGTGCAAGACCGACAAGATATCACTGGCCGGTGAAAGGATAGTTTGTTTTACACAGTGTCAAGTCGATACAAACTGTCATGGAAACCAATATGGTCACCAGAGAATGGTCACATCCTTTACTCTCAACGCTCACCGCCTTACTCTCAAAGCACACCGCATTACTCTCGACGCTCACCACCTTACTCTCAAAGCACACCCCCTTATTTTCAACGCTCACCTCCATACTCTCGACGCTCACCGCCTTACTCTCAACGCACACCGCCTTACTCTCAAAGCTCACATGTTTTACTCTCGACGCTCAATTCCTTAATCTCCAAGCCCACCGCATTACTCTCAAAGCGCCCGCCTTTCTCAAAACTCATATTTTTTACTCTCGACGCTTAATTCCTTACTCTCAACGCCCACCGCATTACTCTCAAAGCTCACCGTCTTACTCTCAAAACTCAAATTTTTACTCTTGACGCTCAATTCCTTAATCTCAACGCCCACCGTCTTACTCTCGACGCTCCCAATTATACTCTCGACTCGTAAAATATAACACTGTATATCCGGGCACTTTACGGTTAAAAATAAAAATGGGAAAGCAGCGCAAAGGTACACGACGCATGATACACCACAGGAAACGGGTTATCTCAGGTAAGTCGGTGCGGGTCGAGAGGCGAGATCTGTTCAAATGTGGCACTTAGGCGCTAGACTGAGAGACTTGGTGGCGACCTGAGCGGAAGTATGTTTTAGGGTGTCAACTGGAAAGGTTATCTGATTATAGCTGACGGAGAACAAGTGTGCGCAATAGCGCCAGGGGGTACCGGCTGTGGAGTGCGGGATTACACGGATATATTGTGAAATATAAGACTAACGGGGTGATTATAGTCCAAGACTAACAGGGTATGTAAAGTCCAAGACAGACAGGGCATATTGTGAAGTCCAAGGCTAACAGCTAGGGCATATTGTGAAGTCCAAGGCTAACAGCTAGGGCATATTGTGAAGTCCAAGACTAACATGGCATATTGTGAAGTCCAATATTAACAGTCCAGGATTGTCTCCATCATACGAACAGTCTGGGTTCGGGCCCCCGTTTTACGCTCAAGATAACCCATCTGTGGTTGTGTTCGACGCTCAATTCCTTGCTCGTAAAATGCGGAAAATGATACGACCCACTATCTGTACGCTCCCTGAAAACACGACTGTTTATATCCAAACAGCGGATAAAACGGACGCTAAATATGAGGAAGGGTTCACTGGGAAGTGTATGGGTGGGGGTGGGGGGAGGTCCTGGGCAGGGACGGGGGTTGGGAGGGGGGGGGGGGGGGCGGCGGCGTAGTCCTGAGTTGGAATTGGGTTTGGGAGAGTGTAAATGTGGTTCAACCTCTCAGGGGTTTGATTACGTAGCAGGCCGATAAAATAGCCAGACCTTGACAAAGGGAGTTATGACGAGAACTATAAAAACCGTAAGTGGAGAGCTTGCCCGCCGGCAGTCGACACTGGCGGACAATGAGGGGAACGGGGCCGTGTCTGTTTGCTCATCACTTCCCAGCCTGATTGCCCTCATCAAAGCCGACTTGCCCACGGTGATTGGAGACGGCCCCACCCAGTGCGGCCCCCCCCCCCCCCCACTCACTACACTGTTGTCCAGGGAGAGCCGGGGGAGTAGCCCCACCCAGTCCGGGCCCGCCCGGCCGCCCCACTCACTGCTGTTGTCCTGGGAGAGCCGCGGGAGTCACCGTGACCCCTGCATACTCCCGCCCATAGGCCGCTACATCCTCTTGCTACCGCGGTTTCCTTTCTCTCTCTCTCTCTCTCTCTCTCTCTCTCTCTCTCTCTTGGTCTGTGTCTCACTCTTGTTTCTCTCTTTCTTGTTTTCTCCACCTATGTCTCCTTTTATTCTCTCTCTGTCGTTATCTGCCTCTCTCTATATCTGTTTCCTTCTTGTTTCTATCTCTTGCTCTACCTGTTTCTCTCCCTTTTGTTATCTCTACATGTCTCATTGCTTCTCTCTTGCTATTTACCTTCTGTCTCTCCTTCGTGTTTCTCGCTCTCTTGCTCTCTCTCCCTATTCACTTTCTTTCTCTTTCGTCGTCGATTGTTACCTATCATTCATGCACTCCCTTCGACTTTCATTCTGGCCATTCCTTTCCATTTTTTTCCTTGTTTCCTGTTCTATTTTTCTGTCATCGTTATCTAATCCTATTTACTATCCTTATATGATGTCCTCAGTTTCTCATGCAGTGTGATCATTGGGTTAATTTCTTCTCCGTTCGTGCTGTCTTTGCTCTCTCTCTCTCTCTCACTGTTTCTGTATCTCCCCTCTCTAATTCGTTCGGTCCCTTCTATCTCTCCCCGTCTCTCTCTATATGTCTCTTTCTCTCTCTCGGTCTTCTCGTAATTCTTCTGCATTCCTGCTTTTTTACTGGCATTCTCAACTTGGTTTTTCTTTCGCTTTGTCATTTTCTTTCCATATTTCTCCCACTCTCCCTCTGTCACTCCCATGCACCACAATAGGGTTTTTGGTCTCTCCCTCTCCTCGCTTCAGCTTCCTGCCTATTATGCGATCACAATGTTACTTCCCCAGTGTTCACTCTATTATTCCCTCGATCACAACCCGCTGTCACCAACCCCTACCCCTAAGACCCCTCCCACCCCACTCCCTCCCACTCCTTCATCATAATCCCCGCCCAGGGTTTTGACGCTTAAAATTTTGTCAATGGTCGTAGTGGTGGTAGAAGGGTAGTGGGGGTCTCTCTCACCCCCTCGACCGCCTCTCATCGGCCGGCGATCGTTGGGGACGACCGTGAGCACCCCCAGCCCCTTCCCACCCCCCCACGACCGCCTCTCCCCTCCCGCCGGTAACCGGGCCCTGACCGCCCAATCTCCTGCGCTCAGTCACATGCCCCGCTCTCCACCCCATCTCCTAACCCCCACACCTCTTCCCTCCCCCCCCCCCACCCCCCGTCTCAGTGTCCGACCCCCAGTTCCCGGCCCCCGGTCTCCTGCCCACATTATGGTAATGGCAGCATTGATTGCGCCCCATTCACGGGGCGGTCCAGTTAAAAAGAGCCAAGGGCCGACTCGAAGTGTATCCATTTCCAATATTTGTTCATTTCCTCGCCTTTCCATGGTTCTCCGTGAAGTTCGCTCTCAGGGCGCCATTGGTCCTAATCAATAATGACTTCCCGCCCTGGCCGTCACGCTCACCCCTCCCTCCTCCTCCCTCCCTCACCCCCCCCCCCTACCCCCCCCCCCCCCCGCCCCCTGACCATCCATCCCCCCACGTACAATACAACCTGGCAGCCCTCCACCGAGGGAAATAGCCCTGTCAAAAGCTAAGGAGGGCCACGCTCACCCGGCGAGTCGTCCACAGCAATGCACCCTTGAGGAAGTAACAACTGCGCCCCTCCCCTACTCCCCACCCACCCACTCACTCTCTCAATGGTATGCCTGTCATACGTACAGCTCTTGTGAACTCCCGACCGTTTATCTGCCGCCCATTTGTCCGCTACCGATCCTGCCTCCCCCCAACGTACCCCCTACCCCCTACGTACCTTCTCAAATGTACTCCCCATACCTATATGCATTCATACCTCTCTATACGGCAATACACTATATCCACCCCTTCCCATGTACAACCAACTTGCGTGATTCGGCCCTCCCCGGCTAGACCTATGTGGGTTGCCCGCAGCCATGATTTGCAGTTGCCTAATTCTGAGAAGGCGCCCTCAACCCCCCCCCCCCCGCCCCCAACGTCTTCCTTTCCTCTCAATGGCCATCCGCCCCCCCCCCCCTCACATGCGCCCCCGCCCTCTCCATGCTCACCGGCACCCTGTCTCCCACAACTACACTCGACCCTCTTCTTTCCCAATTGGTCGCTCACCCCTTCACCCCCCCCCCCTCCTCGTCCTACGCCCTCACCCCTCCGCCCCCCCCCCCCACATCCGCACCCCGCCTGGCCTCCCCACTTCCCCGACCCCTCGGTTATGAATGACCCATGCGGATTGTCGTTGACAGCAGCATTACTGCTAATAGTCACATATTTATGTAAGGCAGGGCAGGCCCTGAGTACGGTGGCAGCGGACTCGAATGGGCTGGGCTGGGCTAGGGCGAGGGGGGAAGAGAGAGGGGAGAGGGAAGGGGGGCTGGGGCGGGGAAGGGTCGGGGGTAAGCTACACCGCCACCCTAGGGTCGGCCGACCTTTGGCCGGTCGCCATAGCTCCGCAGCGCACCACCGCAAAAGGAAATGGCCTGCGTCGTCATTTTACAGCCAGGTTGAGGAGAGCAGAATACGGAGGCGGGGGGGGGGGGGGGGTGGACGGAGGGGTGGGGGAGGAGGGGGGCATACTTAGGAATAGAGTCGTATACTCAGGAGCAAATCATTTTTCATTTTTACTGTCCGTGCCGGGGTGGGTGGGGGGTGGACGGCGGGGCGGGTGAGGGGGCATCCATAGGAATATAGTCATATACTCAGGAGCAACGCATTTTTCATTTTTAATGTCCGTGGAGGGTCGCTGGTGGTGGCGGAGGTGGTGGTCAGGGTGAGTACATGATCAATGCACAGTGAGGGGTTAAGGGGTAGCGGGTGGCGGGGCGGAGGATGGGAGATGGGGTGTGGTTCCGTGGTCTTTTGTTCGTCCGTAATTAGGTGGGGCGGGCGGCCCACGGCGGGGACCGTGCCGAGGTTTCCATATTGGGTCGTCAGGCTCGACCGCCAGGCGGCGACACTGCAGGGCGGCCCGGGGGCTGGGATCGTGGGGACCGGAACAACAAAGGCGTACAATAATTGAGTGGGCGCAGCAGGGCAACTAGCGAGGACAGGAATTAAAACAGGTTTACAGCTGGAATGAAGACACAAAGCGACTACAGATTGAGTTGGAAAGAGATGGAGAGAGCCATAGAGACAACAATGAGACAAAAACAAGTGAAGCTAAAAAAACATCGGGCGGGTGAATAAAAACAAGAAAACAAGACTTTTACACAGAGGATTAGTGACGAACAGACAATGACAGTTCCTCTAGAGGTCATGTTACCATGATCCTACCCGCACCCCACCCCCGGCCCATCCCGACCAAACACCGACCCCTCTACCGCTACCCTCGACCGCACCCCCGCACCCCTCCGAGATCCAGTGACTCTTCGTCTCGAAGGGCTTGATCCCTACCGACAAAGGGGTCAGCAGGAATGCCTCCCACTGCCACGACTGTAGAATCCCCCCGCACCACCACCACCACCACCACCACCACCATGCCCTACCCTCCTCCGCGCCCCTATCCACCCTCCATACGTCATTCTTCCTCCTCCCTTCCTTTCAGTCCTTTCATTTCCCTTTTTTACCCCCAGTAGTAACTTTCACTTTTACAGAAGAATAATTTTCCCCGCGCAAGTAAAGCATGGCTGGACGAGTGGGGAGGGGGGTGGGGGGGACCAGGATAAATGGCTAGGAGGGGTGAACCCCCGCGGTGAAGGGCTGGGGGGGGGGGGGGTGGAGTGCATCCAAAGCCACAGGCCGGCCGGCGTCCATTAGGACCGACGCTTATGTAAATCACGCTGTCAACAGACGTTCACGCCGCTCATAACATAAGATCACTGGCTACAGCCTGGCGGTGATGCAGCGGTGACGTCACATGAAGCCAGACGCCGACTATGCACTACATATGGGCATTCAGCGGACGTTACGCCGCCTTCCTTCGGACAGGACGGCCATGCCGGCATTAACGCCATCTCCCATGGGTTCAACCTAAATGACGGGAACGATATTCACCCCACTGCATTTGGAATATTGTTCCTTGTCAAATGCTTATACAATGCCAAAGTTCCCGAGTTACAAAACTCCACGGGTTTACAAAACCCTAGGGTTATAATGCCAACGTCCACATAAAATATGTTTATATCTATGCGAATAATTGTCTACGAATTAATACATTTATGTTTTAGGCATACGCGTATGAGGCAATTCCCAGAATGACATAATAGCAACGGAAACTCCTCTTCCCGTTTCGGAGCCACTTCGGAATATAAATTGTATACCGGTAACAAACATTAAAATATCACGATATGTGAATGCATGTATACACGCCAAACTGATGCACATCCCTTTCGATTTTTTTTGTGACGGTATCATTTTTTTCCCCCTTGGTTCCAACCCCTACTCGTACCTCCAGTCATAGCCCCCCTCCACCCCCCCCCCCCCCACACACACTTCACCATACATATGTAGCTCGATTGGAACCAGCTTGTAACGGCAAGAATAATATTATGCCAACAACATCGGATTCTTTCTAATGATTTTTTGCATAAATCTGTGCAGGTTACAACTTCAGTGCCAAATATATGCCATGAATCCACATCTGCTTCATCACATGGATCGTTTGAAAGGAGAGGTAGTGCCACGCGTCCCATGTAGGTGGCACCACAGTCTGGCACCGCCTAGCAAACATAATCCTCCTCCCCATATTTGTTGATCAACCCGAGCTGATGTTTTGTCGATGGTGGCTTTCAAACGAACATAGTCTGTTTGACTTCACTCTTTTGGTTTTTACCACCTCTGCCCGCGTTTCCACCCAGTGAATCACATACAAATAGCCATCAAATAAACGCGATCTCCTTCTGGGCGGAGTTGCTGAAACCCGAGGTCACCGAAGATCACTTTCATTTAACATAACCGAATACTCCAAATAAAGGTTCTCTCGTGTACGTTGTTTTACAAAATATATCTTCAAAATGTGCAGATGAAAGATGAAGTCAAGCAACCAAAGCAAAAATAATCAATAAGGTAGTCAAAAAGCGGAGGAAATGTTAAACATCGGGACATTGCAAAGGCGAGGCGTAGGTGGTCAAAGAGGAGAGAGAGACCAGCCCTGTTTCGTGTGCCCTGTTGGTGAAACAGAAGGACCCAAAGACAAGAGAAAAATGCCAGAATCAAGCGGTGAAGACCGCGAGCGGTGGGGCACGGGATTCACCCGCCGGCGAGGCTAGGGCTGGGTCGGGGGCGGGAGTGGGTAAGCCGACCCGACTGCCCGGGACATCGACCTCTCATCTCAGCGGCGCTCCCCCCCCCCCTCCCCCACACTCTCCCAGCCTCCCCCGCTCGTCTTCCGCCACCGCCACCCCCACGGACCCTGCCGACTTGGCAGACTTGCAGGGAGCTGAAACGGAGTGATGACATGACCGTCCTCTATCTCCTCTTCCCACCCCCACACCACACCACCCCCACCCCTCCGCCATCCAAGACAAGGACGAGATACCACCAACAACAATGGCGTCTGTGTTCTCCGGAACATCGCGATCCGGAGGGTGAAAAAATCCTTGTAGTCAGCCATAAACCACGCGCAGGAAGGAATCTTCCACTACAGGACTCCACCCGCGGTTTCAATCCACGGACCCAGGCGGTGGTGCCACATACCGGATCCGGGCGGCATTAGCGATCGAGAGATCGGTCGTGGTGGCGTCAGTGTGTTAAAAGCCCAAAAAGATAAACACTGAAAAAAGAAAAAAGGGTAAACACGACAGCCAACCTCCTCATTGCTTCCAATAGATGAGACGGCAAGGCAAGACCACGTGAAAGATAAATAGCTAAATATAAACAGCGGTGTAGCCAGAAAAAAACACAATACTATTGCCTATTGTTCAGCCTCGTCAGTAATGTGGAGAAGAAGTACAGTCACAGTGAGCTGGTATGAGGGACAGGAATTTAAACCACGTGGCCGCCATAGTCCTACCACACAACACTTCGCTCAGGCTCCAGTGGGAATAGTCGCGGTCCTGCCCCATTGTGCAACACCCACCCATGCATACCCTACATAAATGCAACTCCGTTCGGTACAGTATCTTTTAGTCACAGTTAAGACTAAACCAGCCATCTCCAGCAATTTGTCTTGCGAAAATGTAGGGTCTGACAATGAAGTAATGTATCGCAAAATGGCCCTACGCTGTAGACCCGTCGATCCGGAGTCAAGCTCCCCTGCCATTGAAGCCAGCTGTCAGGAATCAGAAGTCATTTTTCAGGTCATCCATACCATCAGGCAACATGATAGGGGATGTCCTCTAACGTTAGCATCTTATTATGGCACAGAGATGCGCAGGGGGCGAAGAGGCGGGGTGGGGGGGGGGGGGGGGTGCAGGACTATCGTTCGAAAGGTGGGGAGAGGAGTTTTTACCATGAGGGTTGGAATTTCCTAATGCACCCGTGGCACCTTATGATCAATGCCAGGGGTGCTTGGATTTTACACGTGGTCGGTTGGGGACGGCCTGGGCTGACCTACGTCCATGTTGTAGAGGTATTGACTGGCAGTTTCTCGTTATCGTTGATTACCCGTAGATGGATTCCGGACTGGGTGCCATTTTCCGGATACAGCTAGCATTGCTATGGCGCTTGTTTTACCGGCACTAAGACCGTGTGATGTTTCACCCAGCCGCCAGAACCCCCTACACTCCAAGGATCTCATGTTTTCATACCTCCTGCTTGACGACGAGTGCATGAGACCAGCTCCACGGTTCACGGGGGTGCTCATCATCCCTCATCTCATCACCTCATCACCTGTCTGTCCGCTCTACCCCCCCCCCTCCCCCTTCCACCCACCCCCCGCCCCAACTCCCTCTCTCCATTCCTCAGGAGTTACAGGTCCATGGTCATCACTTGCTGTCTCCTCTACCCCCACTGCCCCGCCCCCTCCCCCTTCTTTGCCCCCACCACCCCTCATGGGTTACAGGTCTATGGACCGTCATCAAATGTCTTTCCACCCCTGTCCCCTGCCCCCTCCGTCCCTCAGGGGTTACAGGTCCATGGTCATCACCTGTCTTTCCAGCCTCGCCCCCCCCACTCCCCCTCCTTCCCTCCCTCCGTCCCTCAGGGGTTACAGGTCCGTGGTCATCACCTGTCTTTCCAGCCTCGCCCCCCCACTCCCCCTCCTTCCCTCCCTCCGTCCCTCAGGGGTTACAGGTCCGTGGTCATCACCTGTCTTTCCAGCCTCGCCCCTCCACTCCCCCTCCTTCCCTCCCTCCGTCCCTCAGGGGTTACAGGTCTGTGGTCATCACCTGTCTTTCCAGCCTCGCCCCCCCACTCCCCCTCCTTCCCTCCCTCCGTCCCTCAGGGGTTACAGGTCCATGGTCATCACCTGTCTTTCCAGCCTCGCCCCTCCACTCCCCCTCCTTCCCTCCCTCCGTCCCTCAGGGGTTACAGGTCCATGGTCATCACCTGTCTTTCCAGCCTCGCCCCCCCACTCCCCCTCCTTCCCTCCCTCCGTCCCTCAGGGGTTACAGGTCTGTGGTCATCACCTGTCTTTCCAGCCTCGCCCCTCCACTCCCCCTCCTTCCCTCCCTCCGTCCCTCAGGGGTTACAGGTCCATGGTCATCACCTGTCTTTCCAGCCTCGCCCCCCCACTCCCCCTCCTTCCCTCCCTCCGTCCCTCAGGGGTTACAGGTCCATGGTCATCACCTGTCTTTCCAGCCTCGCCCCTCCACTCCCCCCTCCTTCCCTCCCTCCGTCCCTCAGGGGTTACAGGTCCATGGTCATCACCTGTCTTTCCAGCCTCGCCCCTCCACTCCCCCTCCTTCCCTCCCTCCGTCCCTCAGGGGTTACAGGTCCATGGTCATCACCTGTCTTTCCAGCCTCGCCCCCCCACTCCCCCTCCTTCCCTCCCTCCGTCCCTCAGGGGTTACAGGTCTGTGGTCATCACCTGTCTTTCCAGCCTCGCCCCTCCACTCCCCCTCCTTCCCTCCCTCCGTCCCTCAGGGGTTACAGGTCCATGGTCATCACCTGTCTTTCCAGCCTCGCCCCCCCACTCCCCCTCCTTCCCTCCCTCCGTCCCTCAGGGGTTACAGGTCCATGGTCATCACCTGTCTTTCCAGCCTCGCCCCTCCACTCCCCCTCCTTCCCTCCCTCCGTCCCTCAGGGGTTACAGGTCCATGGTCATCACCTGTCTTTCCAGCCTCGCCCCCCCACTCCCCCTCCTTCCCTCCCTCCGTCCCTCAGGGGTTACAGGTCTGTGGTCATCACCTGTCTTTCCAGCCTCGCCCCTCCACTCCCCCTCCTTCCCTCCCTCCGTCCCTCAGGGGTTACAGGTCCATGGTCATCACCTGTCTTTCCAGCCTCGCCCCCCCACTCCCCCTCCTTCCCTCCCTCCGTCCCTCAGGGGTTACAGGTCTGTGGTCATCACCTGTCTTTCCAGCCTCGCCCCCCCACTCCCCCTCCTTCCCTCCCTCCGTCCCTCAGGGGTTACAGGTCCGTGGTCATCACCTGTCTTTCCAGCCTCGCCCCCCCACTCCCCCTCCTTCCCTCCCTCCGTCCCTCAGGGGTTACAGGTCCATGGTCATCACCTGTCTTTCCAGCCTCGCCCCTCCACTCCCCCTCCTTCCCTCCCTCCGTCCCTCAGGGGTTACAGGTCCATGGTCATCACCTGTCTTTCCAGCCTCGCCCCCCCACTCCCCCTCCTTCCCTCCCTCCGTCCCTCAGGGGTTACAGGTCTGTGGTCATCACCTGTCTTTCCAGCCTCGCCCCCCCCACTCCCCCTCCTTCCCTCCCTCCGTCCCTCAGGGGTTACAGGTCCATGGTCATCACCTGTCTTTCCAGCCTCGCCCCTCCACTCCCCCTCCTTCCCTCCCTCCGTCCCTCAGGGGTTACAGGTCTGTGGTCATCACCTGTCTTTCCAGCCTCGCCCCCCCACTCCCCCTCCTTCCCTCCCTCCGTCCCTCAGGGGTTACAGGTCTGTGGTCATCACCTGTCTTTCCAGCCTCGCCCCCCCACTCCCCCTCCTTCCCTCCCTCCGTCCCTCAGGGGTTACAGGTCTGTGGTCATCACCTGTCTTTCCAGCCTCGCCCCCCCACTCCCCCTCCTTCCCTCCCTCCGTCCCTCAGGGGTTACAGGTCTGTGGTCATCACCTGTCTTTCCAGCCTCGCCCCCCCACTCCCCCTCCTTCCCTCCCTCCGTCCCTCAGGGGTTACAGGTCTGTGGTCATCACCTGTCTTTCCAGCCTCGCCCCCCCACTCCCCCTCCTTCCCTCCCTCCGTCCCTCAGGGGTTACAGGTCCATGGTCATCACCTGTCTTTCCAGCCTCGCCCCCCCACTCCCCCTCCTTCCCTCCCTCCGTCCCTCAGGGGTTACAGGTCTGTGGTCATCACCTGTCTTTCCAGCCTCGCCCCCCCCACTCCCCCTCCTTCCCTCCCTCCGTCCCTCAGGGGGTTACAGGTCCATGGTCATCACCTGTCTTTCCAGCCTCGCCCCTCCACTCCCCCTCCTTCCCTCCCTCCGTCCCTCAGGGGTTACAGGTCCATGGTCATCACCTGTCTTTCCAGCCTCGCCCCTCCACTCCCCCTCCTTCCCTCCCTCCGTCCCTCAGGGGTTACAGGTCCATGGTCATCACCTGTCTTTCCAGCCTCGCCCCCCCACTCCCCCTCCTTCCCTCCCTCCGTCCCTCAGGGGTTACAGGTCCATGGTCATCACCTGTCTTTCCAGCCTCGCCCCCCCCACTCCCCCTCCTTCCCTCCCTCCGTCCCTCAGGGGTTACAGGTCTGTGGTCATCACCTGTCTTTCCAGCCTCGCCCCCCCACTCCCCCTCCTTCCCTCCCTCCGTCCCTCAGGGGTTACAGGTCCATGGTCATCACCTGTCTTTCCAGCCTCGCCCCTCCACTCCCCCTCCTTCCCTCCCTCCGTCCCTCAGGGGTTACAGGTCCATGGTCATCACCTGTCTTTCCAGCCTCGCCCCTCCACTCCCCCTCCTTCCCTCCCTCCGTCCCTCAGGGGTTACAGGTCCATGGTCATCACCTGTCTTTCCAGCCTCGCCCCTCCACTCCCCCTCCTTCCCTCCCTCCGTCCCTCAGGGGGTTACAGGTCCATGGTCATCACCTGTCTTTCCAGCCTCGCCCCTCCACTCCCCCTCCTTCCCTCCCTCCGTCCCTCAGGGGTTACAGGTCCATGGTCATCACCTGTCTTTCCAGCCTCGCCCCCCCACTCCCCCTCCTTCCCTCCCTCCGTCCCTCAGGGGTTACAGGTCTGTGGTCATCACCTGTCTTTCCAGCCTCGCCCCCCCCACTCCCCCTCCTTCCCTCCCTCCGTCCCTCAGGGGTTACAGGTCCATGGTCATCACCTGTCTTTCCAGCCTCGCCCCCCCACTCCCCCTCCTTCCCTCCCTCCGTCCCTCAGGGGTTACAGGTCTGTGGTCATCACCTGTCTTTCCAGCCTCGCCCCCCCACTCCCCCTCCTTCCCTCCCTCCGTCCCTCAGGGGTTACAGGTCCATGGTCCTCACCGGCTCCATCATCCAACCCTCCCCAAATGCCCCCCAAACGCTACCGTTGCGTGAGGGCCAACCCCCACATCCGCCAATAACCCGACCTTTGAAAGATCCCGCCGGGGGCCGCCTACAGTCCCAGCGGTCGTAAAGGTCGTAAAGTCCACCCACCTTTGAGCTGCAACCCATGAACTCAGGTCTAAGTATATATGACAGCTTGATGGCATCCAATTAGACTTCAAATGCAGCAGACAATGATGTCAGTCAATTGTTAGCCCCTTGCCCTCTCCGGCTCGTCATCCCCTCCCCTCCTCCCCCCTCACCTACCCTCCCCTCCCCTGCCCCGTTGAAGACCAAAGCGACGTGCAGCGTGACAAGATTGTAACGAGTAAAGCATCAAGGCATCTGACTGCTGAGGAGGAGGGGTGGGGGAGGGGGGGGGGGTGTCCACAAAATATACCGATGGACACGCTGAAGGGGACCTTCACCAGCTTGCGCAGATACCAGAAA